>JAWPHD010018840.1:0-38168 GCA_037043455.1 Cyrtodaria siliqua
AAAAGACCTTTCAAAAAGCACTGGATCCTCGAGAGGATACGTTACGAAAATGTTGGAATACATTAATAGCTGGGGGAAAAACATTTATACAGTGCTACAGTTTATAAAAAACCCAGCGCTTTCGGCTTACGCTTTCATCAGGGGTACACAAACACGAAAAGAACAAATATGGAACAAAAAAACACTAAAACTGACATTTATGATTAGTTAAGAAGAGGGAGTGTGGGAGTGAACAACCCTACCTCAATACCTAAGACATAGAACCGGTACTGCAGGAATGATTTGTAATACATAATATATATATATTGTCAAGCGTATTGTGTATTTGTAATACATAATATACTATCCTCTTTACCCACTATATATTTATTTAACATATTAAAGATTAAGATACTAGATTGTATACCCTTGCATACTTTCAGTCATTAATATTAAGTATTCAAATAATACATAGCAAATTGATTTTATTTGTTAATAACTTTTGATAATAATGCACCAGTAGTATACTTAAACATTTGATTGAATATGGAAGAAAACTAAAAACCTCAAGTTTAATGTTATAATGAAACCTGTATCATGTTTCCCGTCATATAACATCTTTGAGAATACTAACATGTTCGTACTATTGACATTTTAAATATTGGTTTCTGATAAAAGTGTTATAATATATTTTTTTTACAATATAAGGCAGTTGAACAACAAAGCAAACTGGAATAAATAACTAGTGTTCATATGCTTGACCAAACCATTAAAACAAAAGTGCGGTAGTCAAGTTGTTCAAAATTTGTTGCAAAAAGAACAATAGACGTAACAGTATGGGATTTGAAATTCACACTATATCTACCAGTTATCGCAAGTTAGAGTATGGTAAAATAGTGAAGTAAGAAGTACGCCCATCTCGATGTTTAAATCAACCTTAACTCAATGAGTGCATACTTTATTACTGCTGATGTATTAAATATTCTATATAGTAATATTACAGAACAAACTGGCCTACCTATATATTTCTATTATTTTTTGTCCCTCTCATGCATTAAACAAGGTTTCAATATGTATGTATATATGATACACTATGTTATACAACATTATGGCTCTCATTTTGGAGAATTGCGCAGTTCACATGCATAATAATAACCAGGTATGTGCACAGTTCCTATGCTGTGTACATGTATATTTGTATTTCTTTTAAACTCCAATTAAACAATATAAAGATATATTAGTAATAATTTAGATAACATTGCACATGCATGTTAACTTTCCTAGAATAAAAGTGAACAAACCGTAATAAAACTGTAAAGCAATACTTTGTTAATAACTGACCGATGTGTGTAATCTCTGTGCAATCTTATACTCCTGCTTGTCAGAGCTAGTCCCTCATTTATGATGACCCCTTGCTGTGAACGTTGTTATTATAATTTAACGCCTCATTTACAGTAGGGTGTTAATCAGGTGTTAATCAGATTCTTGAAAACTGGAGAAAACTCAAAAATCTGGCATAAAATGCTGGACTGTATTGATGGAAATTATGATTAAAAGAGATGAATAAAATGGTGATGATATCGGATGATTATAGATTTGATGATGGCGGCTGATTATGGATTTGATGGTAATTAATGATGATGGTGATGATGGCGGCTGATTATGGATTTGATGGTAATTAATGATGATAGTGATGATGGCGGTTGATTATGGATTTGATGGTAATTAATGATGATGGCGATGATTGCGGCTGATTATGGATTTGATGGTAATGAATGATGATAGTGATGATTGCGGCTGATTATGGATTTGATGGTAATTAATGATGATGGCGATGATTGCGGCTGGTTATGGATTTGATGGTTATTAATGATGATAGTGATGATGGCGGCTGATTATGGATTTGATGGTAATTAATGATGATGACGATGATTGTGGCTGATTATGGATTTGATGGCTATTACTGATGATAGTGATGATGGCGGCTGATTATGGATTTGATGGTTATTAATGATGATGGCGATGATTGCGGCTGATTCTGGATTTGATGGTAGTTAATTATGATGACGATGATTGCGGCTGATTATGGATTTGATGGTAATTAATGATGATGGTGATGATTGCGGCTGATTATGGATTTGATGGTAATGAATGATGATAGTGATGATGGCGGCTGATTATGGATTTGATGGTAATTAATGATGATGACGATGATTGCGGCTGATTATGGATTTGATGGTAATGAATGATGATAGTGATGATGGCGGCTGATTATGGATTTGATGGTAATGAATGATGATGACGATGATTGCGGCTGATTCTGGATTTGATGGTAATGAATGATGATGACGATGATTGCGGCTGATTATGGATTTGATGGTAATGAATGATGATGACGATGATTGCGGCTGATTCTGGATTTGATGGTAATGAATGATGATGACGATGATTGCGGCTGATTCTGGATTTGATGGTAATGAATGATGATGACGATGATTGCGGCTGATTCTGGATTTGATGGTAATGAATGATGATGACGATGATTGCGGCTGATTATGGATTTGATGGTAGTTAATTATGATGACGATGATTGCGGCTGATTATGGATTTGATGGTAATTAATGATGATGGTGATGATTGCGGCTGATTATGGATTTGATGGTAATGAATGATGATAGTGATGATGGCGGCTGATTATGGATTGGATGGTAATTAATGATGATGACGATGATTGCGGCTGATTATGGATTTGATGGTAATGAATGATGATAGTGATGATGGCGGCTGATTATGGATTTGATGGTAATGAATGATGATGACGATGATTGCGGCTGATTATGGATTTGATGGTAATGAATGATGATAGTGATGATGGCGGCTGATTATGGATTTGATGGTAGTTAATTATGATGACGATGATTGCGGCTGATTATGGATTTGATGGTAATTAATGATGATGGTGATGATTGCGGCTGATTATGGATTTGATGGTAATGAATGATGATAGTGATGATGGCGGCTGATTATGGATTTGATGGTAATTAATGATGATGACGATGATTGCGGCTGATTATGGATTTGATGGTAATGAATGATGATAGTGATGATGGCGGCTGATTATGGATTTGATGGTAATTAATGATGATGACGATGATTGCGGCTGATTATGGATTTGATGGTAATTAATGATGATGACGATGATTGCGGCTGATTATGGATTTGATGGTAATTAATGATGATGGTGATGATGGCGGCTGATTATGGATTTGATGGTAATTAATGATGATGACGATGATTGCGGCTGATTATGGATTTGATGGTAATGAATGATGATAGTGATGATGGCGGCTGATTATGGATTTGATGGTAATTAATGATGATAGTGATGATGGCGGCTGATTATGGATTTGATGGTAGTTAATTATGATGACGATGATTGCGGCTGATTATGGATTTGATGGTAATTAATGATGATGGTGATGATTGCGGCTGATTATGGATTTGATGGTAATGAATGATGATAGTGATGATGGCGGCTGATTATGGATTTGATGGTAATTAATGATGATAGTGATGATGGCGGCTGATTATGGATTTGATGGTAATTAATGATGATAGTGATGATGGCGGCTGATTATGGATTTGATGGTAGTTAATTATGATGACGATGATTGCGGCTGATTATGGATTTGATGGTAATTAATGATGATGGTGATGATTGCGGCTGATTATGGATTTGATGGTAATGAATGATGATAGTGATGATGGCGGCTGATTATGGATTTGATGGTAATTAATGATGATGACGATGATTGCGGCTGATTATGGATTTGATGGTAATGAATGATGATAGTGATGATGGTGGCTGATTATGGATTTGATGGTAATTAATGATGATGACGATGATTGCGGCTGATTATGGATTTGATGGTAATTAATGATGATGACGATGATTGCGGCTGATTATGGATTTGATGGTAATTAATGATGATGACGATGATTGCGGCTGATAATGGATTTGATGGTAATTAATGATGATAGTGATGATGGCGGCTGATTATGGATTTGATGGTAATTAATGATGATGGTGATGATGGCGGCTGATTATGGATTTGATGGTAATTAATGATGATGACGATGATTGCGGCTGATTATGGATTTGATGGTAATTAATGATGATGACGATGATTGCGGCTGATTATGGATTTGATGGTAATTAATGATGATGGTGATGATTGCGGCTGATTATGGATTTGATGGTAATGAATGATGATAGTGATGATGGCGGCTGATTATGGATTTGATGGTAATTAATGATGATGACGATGATTGCGGCTGATTATGGATTTGATGGTAATTAATGATGATGACGATGATTGCGGCTGATTATGGATTTGATGTTAATTAATGATGATGGTGATGATGGCGGCTGATTATGGATTTGATGGTAATTAATGATGATGACGATGATTGCGGCTGATTATGGATTTGATGGTAATTAATGATGATAGTGATGATGGTGGCTGATTATGGATTTGATGGTTATTAATGATGATGACGATGATTTCGGCTGATTATGGATTTGATGGTAATTAATGATGATGGCGATGATTGCGGCTGATAATGGATTTGATGGTAATTAATGATGATTGTGATGATTGCGGCTGATTATGGATTTGATGGTTATTAATGATGATGACGATGATTGCGGCTGATTATGGATTTGATGGTAATTAATGATGATGACGATGATTGCGGCTGATTATGGATTTGATGGTAATTAATGATGATGGTGATGATTGCGGCTGATTATGGATTTGATGGTTATTAATGATGATGACGATGATTGCGGCTGATTATGGATTTGATGGTAATTAATGATGATGACGATGATTGCGGCTGATTATGGATTTGATGGTAATTAATGATGATGACGATGACTGCGGCTGATTATGGATTTGATGGTAATTAATGATGATGGCGATGATTGCGGCTGATAATGGATTTGATGGTAATTAATGATGATTGTGATGATTGCGGCTGATTATGGATTTGATGGTAATTAATGATGATGGCGATGATTGCGGCTGATAATGGATTTGATGGTAATTAATGATGATGGCGATAATGGCGGCTGATTATGGATTTGATGGTAATTAATGATGATGGCGATGATTGCGGCTGATAATGGATTTGATGGTAATTAATGATGATTGTGATGATTGCGGCTGATTATGGATTTGATGGTTATTAATGATTATGACGATGATTGCGGCTGATTATGGATTTGATGGTAATTAATGATGATGACGATGATTGCGGCTGATTATGGATTTGATGGTAATTAATGATGATGGCGATGATTGCGGCTGATAATGGATTTGATGGTAATTAATGATGATTGTGATGATTGCGGCTGATTATGGATTTGATGGTTATTAATGATGATGACGATGATTGCGGCTGATTATGGATTTGATGGTAATTAATGATGATGGTATTGATGGCGGCTGATTATGGATTTGATGGTAATTAATGATGATGGTGATGATTGCGGCTGATTATGGATTTGATGGTAATTAATGATGATGGTGATGATTGCGGCTGATTATGGATTTGATGGTAATTAATGATGATGACGATGATTGCGGCTGATTATGGATTTGATGGTAATTAATGATGATGGTATTGATGGCGGCTGATTATGGATTTGATGGTAATTAATGATGATGGTGATGATTGCGGCTGATTATGGATTTGATGGTAATTAATGATGATGGTGATGATTGCGGCTGATTATGGATTTGATGGTTATTAATGATGATGACGATGATTGCGGCTGATTATGGATTTGATGGTTATTAATGATGATGACGATGATTGCGGCTGATTATGGATTTGATGGTAATTAATGATGATGACGATGATTGCGGCTGATTATGGATTTGATGGTAATTAATGATGATGGTGATGATTGCGGCTGATTATGGATTTGATGGTTATTAATGATGATGACGATGATTGCGGCTGATTATGGATTTGATGGTAATTAATGATGATGACGATGATTGCGGCTGATTATGGATTTGATGGTAATTAATGATGATGACGATGATTGCGGCTGATTATGGATTTGATGGTAATTAATGATGATGGCGATGATTGCGGCTGATAATGGATTTGATGGTAATTAATGATGATTGTGATGATTGCGGCTGATTATGGATTTGATGGTAATTAATGATGATGGCGATGATTGCGGCTGATAATGGATTTGATGGTAATTAATGATGATGGCGATAATGGCGGCTGATTATGGATTTGATGGTAATTAATGATGATGGCGATGATTGCGGCTGATAATGGATTTGATGGTAATTAATGATGATTGTGATGATTGCGGCTGATTATGGATTTGATGGTTATTAATGATGATGACGATGATTGCGGCTGATTATGGATTTGATGGTCATTAATGATGATGACGATGATTGCGGCTGATTATGGTTTTGATGGTAATTAATGATGATGGCGATGATTGCGGCTGATAATGGATTTGATGGTAATTAATGATGATTGTGATGATTGCGGCTGATTATGGATTTGATGGTTATTAATGATGATGACGATGATTGCGGCTGATTATGGATTTGATGGTAATTAATGATGATGACGATGATTGCGGCTGATTATGGATTTGATGGTAATTAATGATGATGGCTGGATTTGATGGTTATTAATGATGATGACGATGATTGTGGCTGATTATGGATTTGATGGTAATGAATGATGATAGTGATGATTGCGGCTGATTATGGATTTGATGGTAATTAATGATGATGGCGATGATTGCGGCTGATTATGGATTTGATGGTTATTAATGATGATGACGATGATTGTGGCTGATTATGGATTTGATGGTAATGAATGATGATAGTGATGATTGCGGCTGATTATGGATTTGATGGTAATTAATGATGATGGCGATGATTGCGGCTGATTATGGATTTGATGGTTATTAATGATGATGACGATGATTGCGGCTGATTATGGATTTGACGGTAATTAATGATGATGACGATGATTGCGGCTGATTATGGATTTGATGGCTATTACTGATGATAGTGATGATGGCGATGATTGCGGCTGATAATGGATTTGATGGTAATTAATGATGATTGTGATGATTGCGGCTGATTATGGATTTGATGGTAATTAATGATGATGACGATGATTGCGGCTGATTATGGATTTGATGGTTATTAATGATGATGACGATGATTGCGGCTGATTATGGATTTGATGGTAATTAATGATAATGGCGATGATGGTGATGATTGCGGCTGATTATGGATTTGATGGTAATTAATGATGATGGCGATGATTGCGGCTGATTATGGATTTGATGGTTATTAATGATGATGATGATGATTGCGGCTGATTATGGATTTGATGGTAATTAATGATGATGGCGATGATTGCGGCTGATAATGGATTTGATGGTAATTAATGATGATGGCGATGATTGCGGCTGATTATGGATTTGATGGTAATTAATGATGATGACGATGATTGCGGCTGATTATGGATTTGATGGTAATTAATGATGATGGCGATGATTGCGGCTGATAATGGATTTGATGGTAATTAATGATGATGGTGATGATGGCGGCTGATTGTGGATTTGATGGTAATTAATGATGATGGTGATAATTGCGGATGATACATTATGAAATCCACGAAATGGCGGCATATGCAAATGATGAATATAAAACAGTCACATGAATATTGCATAACATGTTTGTTAAAGCGTAAATGTAGAGGTAAAAAATACTCATATCTTTGGATAAATTGGACTTCATTTTATATTACTGTAAAAAAGACACTACCAGACGGATGTTCAGCTTTACTTACATATTTAGAAGAAACAAATAGTGTAATATCTAATGAGATATAAAATGGACTTAATACGATATTTACCCAACAAGCGCACATTCAACACTGTTTTCCTGACACAATCTTACACAGTATACTATCCGGCAACGCGAGTCAATTGATCAATGCTCTCCGACAAACTTATTTCTAACAGTTACACAAAGTATATACAACGGAGAAACTGTCATTTAACCTAACGACCAACGTAGTTATGCCAATGTTATGTATATCATAGGCTCCCCCAGCCGCGTTGCACACCACCTATGTTACGTTTAGCATAGGCTCCTCCCAGCCACGTTGCACACCACCCGTACTAATGATTCGAATATGCACTATGGGCTAAAGAGATATTGAATTATGATATGAAATGTACGGGTGCATAATATCAATTGAAATTAGTCATAATTGCATTCTGTGGATGTAATTCGATATAGTACATGAATAGCTGCCTGCGTGATTATATCACAATTATAACCTTTATTTGTTTCTAAAGATTTTAGGTGTAAACCACATTGAATTAGATTAGAGGATTTGCAACGTTAAAGGACTGACACATTAATGCGAAAATGAACACAGAGTTTGCAAAATGCAAGAAATGTTACCAATAAGTTACAAATGCCGACGAAATGTTGACATATTTGACATTTGGCCTCCAAGTGTGACTTTGACCTTTGATGTACTGACCCAATTCTTGCCCACGACACACATTCTCATTGTGGTTAACATAAGTTTGAAGTTACAGGGAAAGCCTTTTAGTTCTTTCAACGTTATGATTGAGACATGATTGTTTCGGACGTAATTGCTTAAGACGGAAGACAAACGAACGAATGAACGAACGGACAAACAGACGGGCGGTTCGATTACTATATACATCCACGCGGGAGCATAAACATCTCTACATATCAATCTAGATAGTACGGGGGACAAGAAATAGTCAAATAAATCCATATACAGTTTATAAAATACAGTTTTGTCTTTTTTAATGTTATTTTGTTTAAAACACAAAATGAGTTTCCCAATACAAGCACACACGGACCATTGTTAAGTATTGTTAATTTTGAAAAAGATTAGAGTGATGGCAACAAAAGATATATGGACTGTTTGTTATTGATAAAATAGTTTATATATTTGGGTTCATTTACACTCTAGCTCCTTAATGTTTGATTTGATCATCACCAATATTTTGCAGAATGTTAATTGTTATAAGTTAGAAAACTAGACATATCTGCCAAGAAACAGCAGAGTTATGGCTACTGAATTATTTAAACATTTTATATTTTACTACTTTAACACATTAGCACTGTCATGTTTCATCTGATTTGTTTTATCAAACTTGGTCAAAGTGTTTTTATTTTAAAGAACCAGCCAAATTTGAAAAGAAACATAAGACTTATGACCCATGATGATTAAGTAAAAACTGCTATGTTTTGCTTTATTACCACTGTATATTCTTCATTTTCGTCTGATCTCTTTTAAATATTCTTCATTTTCGTCTGATCTGTTAATACAAAACTTGAATGCTGACATCAATAGTTTAAGAACCAGCGTTATCTGATTTCCACCCCACCCCACTCTACCCCTAGCCTCACACCTCCCCCATCCCCATATCCTGACCCCGCTCACCCCAACTTCACCTCATGTTTTGGTATATTTTATTTTATAAAGTTATCTTGGTCATATTAAAAAGACTGGACAACTTCAAAAAATTGTTTTGTCAGAATGGAAACAGCAGAGTACTGGCCCTTGTCTTAGTTTCAATTTGCCAAACTTTACTTTGGTAACTTGTTAGTTCCTTAATTTTCCAATTTTCCAAAACATATTTGTTCAAATACATATAGAATGATGGACCCATAGCTCTGGATTGATGTTTACAAAATATCTGACCTTAATTTAGTCAAAAGTTAATGATTAACATTTTGTATGTATGCTTGTATTTACAACTATTATTCGTTATAAGTTGTTATGAAACGTCACACATACAAGTTTTCAACAAAACAGATGTACCATAACTCGGCGTTGTATTTTTACAGACGTATTTACATCTGGGTGTTATCCAAGGATTCACTTTATTGTAAAATGTCAGTTGTTTAAAAAGAGATTTCGAATAGTTGAACGTGCGAAATAGTATTATACTATCATTCGATGCATACCATCTCTTCGTGTTAATGCACTATTCTCAAATATTCTTTACAATGGTAATCTAGCTTATCGAAAACAATGGAATTCATAAAGATAATAGAGCGCAGAATGTACATAATTATAACAGTTTGGATCTTCTTTTATAACGTTTCAATCTATATAGAGTACATTTCATATTATCGTACGCTAATGCGTATTGTTTTTTGAACTACTTGTCGAAACATGGGCTAGTTAAAAAATATACTTGATTGAAAATTAAATGGCGTAAAAATATCTTTTTGAATCAGCGCGCGGGTAATTATTGATAGTTTAACTGTTTTAAAATTGCTGAATGGATAAACTGAGAGAAAAAATGTCCATGCGTTAACAATTTAAACAGAGATTGTGTTTCGAAAATTGATATTGGCAAAACAAAACATTTTAACTTCACGAATAAAAGACGCCCTTGTACTAAAGCGTTGATACATGTAGGACCATTTCTAAATAAAAGTATCTACAAAAGCTTCACTGAACGAGACACGTTCTTTTATTCAAATTGTCCATAAAAATGCATACACTTGATTAAAAAAGCTAACCGTTTTAACATTATTCAGATGCTTGTATGCGAAGCGTTTTATTATAAAAATTCCATTTTTCCTTTTGCTTGTTGATTTAATTGATTAAAATGCAAACATATTTTAACTATTGAATGAGTATTGTTTGCAACATGCTTCATTATTTAAATTCATTTTTTATATATCTTGATCATTTTACGGCATTAAGGCAAGTGTCATTTTCAACAGCATATGGAAAATGTGAAGCGAACATTATTACTAATTACTACAAAAGTCGATTTTAAGCAAACTTTGGAGGTATCGCCTTGAAATGTTCGACCTTGTGTGTACAAACCAAAAGTACCTAACGGTAGTGGAGCAGGCCCTCTACAACGCATACAAGGTGTAGACCCATTGTTTAGGGTCTAAGTGGGTTCTACCGGGGGTCTGATTTGTGTTTTCACTGCTAGAAAAGGCGTGTTTACGTAACATTTGGAGGTATCACCTTGGAATTTTCGACCCAGTGCGCACAACCATCAGTGCGAAACGGTAGAGATTGGATCCCTTTACAAAACCTACTAGGTGTAGACCCATTGCTCAGGGTCTAAGTGTGGTCTACCGGGGGTCAAATTTGCGGTTCCCTGCTAAAAAAGGCTATTTTACGCAAACTTTGGAGGTACCGTCTTGTAATTTTTGACCTTGTGCGCAAAAACCAAAAGTGCCAAAACGGTAGTCCGCCCCGTGCACTCTACAACGCCTACTAGGTGTCTACCGCCTGGTCTTATTCGAGTTTTCACTGCTACAAAAGACGAGTTTACGAAAACTTTGTAGGTACCGTCTTGGAATGTTCGACCTTGCGCGCTCAACCAAAAGTGCCAAACGGTAGTGGGCCGGGCCTGCTACAACGTCTACTAGGTGTAGACCCATTGTTTAGGATCTAAGTGGGTAGTACCGGTGGTCTAACTTTCGTTAATTAAAAGTACCTAACGGTAGTGCACCAGGCCCTTTACAACGCCTACAAGGTGCAGACCCATTGTTTAGGATCTAAGTGGGGTCTACCGGGGGTCCTAGCACTGCATTCAAAATGACTTGGTTCATGTTTAAAACGAATGTCGATCTCAGATCCATCTCTGAATTCAAACGCAGTTCTGTATTCAAAATGACTTCTAATAGAAGTTTAGTCGAATATCGTCTCAGAGCCAGCTCTGTATTTAAACCCAGCTCTGCATTCAATATGAATTGGTTTACGTTTTAAACGAATGTCGATATCAGAGCCAGTTCTGTATTCAAACACAGACCTGCAATCACAATGACTTGGTTTACGTTGAAAACGAATGTCGATCTCAGAGCCAGCTCTGTATTAATACCCAGCTCTGCATTCAAAATGACTTGGTTAACCTTTAACACGAATATCGATCTCAGAGCCACCTCTGTATTCAAACACAGCTCTGCATTCAAAACGACTTGATTCATGATTAAAACAAATGACGATCTCAGAACCAGTTCTGTATTCAAACTGAGCTCTGCATTCAAAACGACTTGTTTTATGTTTAAAACGAAGGTCGATCTCAGAACCAGCTCTGTATTCAAACCCAGCTCTGCGTTTAAAATGACAGTGTCTACGTTGCAAACGAATATCGATCTCAGAGCCATCTCTGTAGTCAAACCTAACACTGCATTCATAACTACTTGGTTAACGTTTAAATCGAAGGTCGATCTCAGAGGCATTTATGTATTCAAACAGCTCTGCATTTAAAACGACCTGGTTTACATTAAAATCGAATGTCGATTTCAGAGTCAGCTCTATATTCAAACCCAGCTCTGCATGCAAAATAACTTGGTTTACATTTCAAACGAATGTCGATCTTAGAGCCAGCTTTGTATTCAAACCCATCCCTGCATTCAAAATGACTTGATTAACGTTCAAAACGAATGTCGATCTCAGATCCAGCTTTGTATCAAAACTATTGGGTTTACGTTGAAAACGAATGTCGATCTCAGAGCCAGCACAGAATTCACAATGACTTGGTGCTTGTTTAAAACGAATATCGATCTCAGAGCCAGTCTGTATTAAAATCCAGCTCTGCATTCAAAATGGCTTGGTTTACGTTTAAAATGAATATCGATCTCAGAGCCAGCTCTGCATTCAAACCCAGCTCTGCGTTCAAAACAACTTGGTGTACGTTTAAAACGACTATCGATCAAAGAGCCAGCTCTGCATTCAAACCCAGCTCCGCATTCAAAATGACTCGGATATCGATCTCAGAGCCAGCTCGAAATTCAAACCCATCTCTGTATTGAAAATGCCTTTTTGTAGGTTTAAAACGAATTTCGATCTCAGAGCCAGCTCGAAATTCAAACCCAGCTCTGCATTCAAAATGCCTTTTTGTAGGTTTAAAACGAATTTCGATCTCAGAGCCAGCTCGAAATTTAAACCCATCTCTGTATTGAAAATGATTTTTTGTAGGTTTAAAACGAATTTCGATCTCAGAGCCAGCTCGAAATTCAAATCGAGCTCTGCATTCAAAATGACTCGGTGTATGCTTAAAACGAATATCAATCTCAGAGCCAGCTCGACATTCAAACCCATCTCCGTATTGAAAATGCCTTTTTGTAGGTTTAAAACGAATATCGATCTCAGAGCCAGCTCTGTATTCAAACCGGGATCTGCAATTCAAAATGACTTTCTGTATGTTTAAAACGAATACCGATCTCAGATCGATCTCTGAATTCAAACCCAGCTCTGTCTTCAAAATGAGTTCTTATAGAAGTTTAACCGAATATCGTCTTAGAGCCAGCTCTGTATTCAAACCCAGCTCTGTATTCAATATGAATTGGTTTACGTTGTAAACGAATGTTGATATCAGAGACAGTTTATTCAAACACAGCCCTGTAATCAAAATGACTTGGTTTACGTTGAAAACGAATGTCGATCTCAGAGTCAGCTCTGTATTAATACCCAGCTCTGCATTCAAAACGACTTGGTTTACCTTTAAAACGAATGTCAATCTCAGAGCCACCTCTGTATTCAAACACAGCTCTGCATCCAAAACAACTTGATTTACCATTTAAACGAATGTCGATCTCAGAACCAGCTCTGTATTCAAACCGAGCTCTGCATTCAAAATGACTTTCTGTATGTTTAAAACGAATACCGATCTCAGATCGATCTCTGAATTCAAACCCAGCTCTGTCTTCAAAATGAGTTCTAATAGAAGTTTAACCGAATATCATCTCAGAGCCAGCTCTGTATTCAAACCCAGCTCTGTATTCAATATGAATTGGTTTACGTTGTAAACGAATGTTGATATCAGAGACAGTTTATTCAAACACAGCCCTGCAATCAAAATGACTTGGTTTACGTTGAAAACGAATGTCGATCTCAGAGCCAGCTCTGTATTAATACCCAGCTCTGCATTCAAAACGAATTGGTTTACCTTTAAAACGAATGTCAATCTCAGAGCCACCTCTGTATTCAAACACAGCTATTCATTCAAAACAACTTGATTTACGATTTAAACGAATGTCGATCTCAGAACCAGCTCTGTATTCAAACTGAGCTCTGAATTCAAAACGACTCGTTTTATGTTTAAAACGAAGTCGATCTCAGAGCCACTCTGCATTCAAACCCAGCTCTGCGTTTAAAATGACTGTGTCTACGTTGAAAACGAATACCGATCTCAGAGCCATCTCTGTATTTAAACCTAGCACTGCATTCAAAACTACTTGGTTAACGTTTAAAACGAATGTCGATCTCAGACGCATTTCTGTATTCAAACCCAGCTCTGCAATTAAAACGACCTGGTTTACATTAAAAACGAATGTCGATCTCAGAGCTAGCTCTGTATTCAAACCCAGTTCTGCATTCAAAATAACTTGGTTTACATTTAAAACGAATGTCGATCACAGAGCCAGCTTTATATTCAAACCCATCTCTGCATTCAAAATGACTTGGTTTACGTTGAAAACGAATGTCGATCTCAGAGCCAGCACTGAATTTATGACTTGGTGTTTGTTTAAAACGAATATTGATCTCAGAGCCAGCTCTGTATTCAAATCCAGCTCTGCATTACAAATGGCTTGGTTTACGTTTAAAACGAATATCGATATCAGAGCCACCTCTGCATTCAAACCCAGCTCTGTATTCAAAATGACTTGGTGCATGTTTAAATTGAATATCGATCTCAGAGCCAGCTCTGTACTGAAATCCAACACTGCATTCAAAATGACTCGATGCATGCTTCAAACGAATATCGATCTCAGAGCCAGCTCTGTATTGAAACCCAAATCTGCATTCAAAATGACTTGGTGCATGTTTAAAACGAATATCTATCTCAGAGCCATCTGTATTCAAGAAGGCACTCCTCAGTTTCGCACGAATGTCCATGGTGTAAATCAGAAAGAAATCAACTAAGCATCTTAGGTCCATGGATGGTACTTATAATAATTATGAAGTGCATGTTTGATGGTGTTTTTTTTTCAGTTTTGAGTACTTCTAAGTTTATTTTGGTGTATTGGAATATGCATTCTTTGGGGTTTTCGGAGGCTATAAATAGAAAAATGTGAAAAAATCAAAAACGTTAAAAAAGTAGGCAAAATGGCTGATTTTGAATCACGGGGTGATCAGCATGGAATAACTTTTTAAAAAGCCGAAGAAGGTATGTACAATTTAGCATTTCCTGATATGCAAAAGCATGATGAGTGCAGAAATGACCCTGATATGCTTAGGAAAAATTCTTTTATTTTATTTATTGACATTTGAAATATTGCTAAAAACGTTTTTTAGCATGTTTTGAGGGGTTTGGTAATCTTAAAGAAATGGGACTAAAGTTGTACAGAAATGCTTTTTGATGCTTTTATTTGGTATAGAAACATGGGTAATTGTATTGTCTTCTAAGAAATGTATGACACAATGATGGTGTGATTTATTTTTGCTCAAGGGTTCAGGCTAAGGGCTTGTCATGGGTTTGATTATTGAGAAATGTACATTAAACTGTGGAGCACCCCCCACACCCAAACCCAACACTGCATTCAAAATGACTTGGTTTACGTTTAAAACGAATATCGATCTCAGAGCAAGCTCTGTATTCAAACTCAGCTCTGCATTCAAAATGACATGGTGCATGTTTAAAACGAATATCGATCTCAGAGCCATCTCTGTATTCAAACCCAGCTCTGCATTCAGAATGACTCAGTGTATGTTTAAAACGAATATCAATCTCTGACCCAGCTTTGCATTCGAACTCAGCTCTGAGTTCAAAATGACTTGGTGTATGTTTAAAACAAATATCGATATCAGAGCCAACTCCGTATTCTAACCCAGCTCTGCATTCAATATGACTTGGTTTTCGTTTAAAACGAATATCGATCTCAGAGCCAGCTCTGCATTCAAACCCAGGTCTGCTTTCAAAATGACTTGGTATATGTTTAAAACGAATATCGATCTCAGAGCCAGCTTTGCATTCAAAATGATTTATTGCATGTTTAAAACGAATATCGATATCAGAGCCAACTCCGTATTCTAACCCAGCTCTGCATTCAACATGACTTGGTTTTCGTTTAAAATGAATATCGATCTCAGAGCCAGCTCTGCATTCAAACCCAGGTCTGCTTTCAAAATGACTTGGTATATGTTTAAAACGAATATCGATCTCAGAGCCAGCTTTGCATTCAAAATGATTTATTGCATGTTTAAAACGAATATCGATCTCAGAGCCAGCTCTGTATTCAAACCCAACACTGCATTTAAAATGACTCGGTGTATGTTTAAAACGAATATCGATCTCAGAGCCAGCTCTGTATTCAAACCCAACACTGCATTTAAAATGACTCGGTGTATGTTTAAAACGAATATCGATCTCAGAGCCAGCTCTGTATTCAAACCCACTACTGCATTTAAAATGACTCGGTGTATGTTTAAAACGAATATCGATCTCAGAGCCAGCTCTGTATTCAAACCCAACACTGCATTTAAAATGACTTGGTGTATGTTTAAAACGAATATCGATCTCAGAGCCAGCTCTGTATTCAAACCCAGCTCTGCATTCAGAATGACTCAGTGTATGTTTAAAACGAATATCGATCTCTGAGCTAACTCTGTATTCAAACGCATCTTTGCATTCAGCATGACTTGTTGTAGGTTTAAAACGAATATCGATCTCTGAGCCATCTCTGTATTCAAACGCAGCTTTGCATTCAGCATGACTTGGTGTAGGTTTAAAACGAATATCGATCTCTGAGCCATCTCTGTATTCAAACGCAGCTTTGCATTCAGCATGACTTGGTTTACTTTAAAATGAATATCGATATCAGTGCCAGCTCTGTATTCAAACCAAGGTCTGCTTTCAAAATGACTTGGTGTATGTTTAGAACGAATATCGATCTCAGAGCCAGCTCTGTATTCAAACCGAGTTCTGCATTCAAAATGACATGGTGCATGTATAAAACGAATATCGATCTCAGAGCCAGCTCTGTATTCAAATCCAGCTCTGCATTCAAAATGACTCGGTGTATGTTTAAAACGAATATGGATCTCTGAGCCAGCTGTGCATTCAAACGTAACTCTCTACTCAAAATGACTTGGTTAATAATATTTATCCTAAAGAACTTCAGCTTAACAAAGCTAATATATCTGATAATAACGCTTCTTTTATTGATTTAGATCTCTCGATTGAAAATGTTGAAATAATTAGCAAAATCTATGACAAGAGAGATGCTTTTAATTTTGACATTGTTAATTATCCCCACTTGGATGCGGATGTTCCCCGAGCAACTTCTTATGGGGTTTATGTGTCTCAACTTATTCGTTTTTCAAGAGCTTGTACTCGAGTTGAGGACTTTAATATTCGTACTCTTTGTATAACTAAAAAGCTACTCAATCAGGGTTACCGTTACCATAAACTTCGTAAGACTTTTGCAAAATTTTATTACCGTGACCCTGATCTTCTTTCCAAATATAAAAGTAATTTAAGGACTCTTCTGCGACAAGGACTATCATAACCTGACTTCTATGGTGATGTGATTTATAAACTTCGTAAGATTCTTGGTCATGATCACTTTCATACTATCTTTGTTAAACTTGTTAAAAAGTCAAAAGAGGTTATGACCTATCAACGTACTGCATGCTTGGCGGTGGACCCTTTTACAGTTCACCACTATGCTTTCCTCTTTAATTGTACGATGACCGGACAGGCTGTGGACCATATGATGACGCCTACCTAAAACCCATTGGGACGGTGGCTTTTGATGTTTGTCTATGATCTTTCTTGTCGTGCCCTTAATGGTTTATTCTCTTGTTGCTATGGCTTCTTCCAAGTCATTGAGAACCTTCATTGCGGCTTTCTATGCTATTGTTTTTTTGTATTATATTTACACGAGCATATTTGTGTTTTACTTATATTGCCTATTGATGCTGCCTTGTTGGTTAGAGATTAGATCATGGCGGGCATTTCTTTATTTACACTGTCCTGTTTTAATGGGATGACAGTAGAGTAAGTGTGAGGTTTGGTGCACCCTAGAACCGGTTTAAACCCCCAGTGGCCTACTTTGCCACTGACCTTTCCAAAGCGGTAGCCCTATTGTCAACCCTTTTGTGTTTGTGATGTCGTTTGTATTTATTACTTTTGCCTTCTTGTTTGTCTGTTTGCTCGATATTGAATTTCGATCTTCGATCTTCGATCTTCGATCTCACAGCCAACTTCACACAGTTTGTCCGAGACTAGAATACACGTCACAAAGCGTAGCAACGAAATCAGAAGCATGCCGGACGACGACGCTAATCATTCCGGTGTACATTTTATTTAATTAAAACATGACGTTATCTGGAATTGTTTTATCATTTATGAGATTTTAAATCGACATACTTATATCCCATAATCGACAAACTGCACATAGGTTAAAATAAATAGCTCGTGTATATCAGATAAATATCTCGTGTTATACAGATAATACTTATTACGTCGAGTACATTTATATTAATATATTTGTATTTGCTTTGTTTCAACGCGGTATAAATAAAATAAAAACATGTCAAGTTCACTAAAAACGATTTATTATAACATAAAGAACCATTTCAACGTATTTGTTTTGCATTTATTGAATTATATCGTGTTTTGTTGACGTAAGTATATCGATTTATAGATGTATATCATAACAACTCGAGTGATTTCAAATTGAGAAAGTCAATATAACCCAACAAGACGAGAGGGCTGGCGTGGCGCAGTCGGTAGCGCGGCGGATTTGTAACCGGAGGCCCCGGGTTCAATCCTCCGTGGTGCCACTGAGTTCCGTCGGTGTGTTCTTGGGCAAGACACTTTTCCTTAGCCTCGTCCGTCGGATGGGGACGTAAACCGGGCGGTCCCGTGTATCGGTCTATCAACCGAGCACGTTAAAGAACCATAGAAATCTATTCGATAATAAGAGTATGGCAGGTTCCCGGATTCCTATGTATCCTTCCCCCTCTCTCTGGGGCGGCTCTAAATAACCTGTACTGTGTTGACGAGCCGTTAAACAACATTCAATTCAATTCCAACAAGACGAGATACGAATACGCTTCCGTACAAAAGTGCTTTGAAAGGTTCTTTATTTTACAGTAAATCGTTTTTAGTGTACTTGACATTTTTTCCCTTTCTTTATATCGCGTTGAAGTATAAAAAATAAAAATAAATATCAATATAAAGGTGCTCGACGCAATGCGTATTATCTGTATTAAATCAAATTTACACCGGAATGATTAGCCTCGGTCATTCGACCTGCTTCTGATTTCTTTGCTACGCTATGTTACGTGTATTCTAATCTCGGACAGTTTGTTTGATTGTTTGTTTGCATGATGTTTTACGTCATTTTCAACACATGTAAGGTTATATATGACGATCGATTTGTTTGTGGTTGAGGCAGATTACCCACTTTTCTTTGGTAGAACTCATGGAGAAAGGCGCAAGAGAGCTGCTCCTGTCTGTGACCTTTGCGGCCAGGAGAGTCATAGCGACTTGCGTTAACTGCAAGAGGATCCATGGGGCTTTCTCTAAGGATTGTCCGAAGTTAAAGCACGAGAGGGAAATATTGAAAGAACATTTCTTTCCCAGAAGCTATGAAATTTGTTGAGACTCAGTATTGTTCCAACCGCTCCATCTGGCAAATCGTACGCCAATGCGAGTAATGTTGAGAAACCAGCTACCAGGTCTACCGCGGCACAGAGAGAGTCAACCTAGCCAATAGACTCCGACAAGTTAACTACTATTCCACTCTCTGTTCAGAACTCCTCTGAAACATCTTCAGCCTCTCAAACAGTGGTCCTCTTAAATAAGCCTCATGTGGCTCCCAAACCGTGGCTTCCAAGCCTAGCACTCCTTCAACTATATATATCCTCAACAACTCTTACATCTACTATATCTACTTCAACTATTGCGAAATCGGCGGACTCTGGTGCAACCAAGAGCCAAACCCGACGAACTCTTCAAAGAATTCGTCAAATCCGACGAACTCTTCCAAGACGAACTCTTCCACGGAGAATTGCTGCCACATACGTGGCAGTAAGGAAACATAATTCTCCCGGGTTAAGGAAGCAGTCAAAAGGATCTGATGATCCGATAAGACTGCACAACAGATTTGGAGACTTGGAGATGAAGGTTGATGATCCAGCAAATCTGGATCCTCCAAAGTCTCCAAAATCTGCCAACTCCAAACGCCGTAATCCCGTACTTCCACCGTAGTAACATCAAAATCAAATAAGGTTATTCAAAGGAATCGCCGAGGTTTAAAGTCTAATTATGACGAAATCAGCTTACTTTTAAATAAACACAACCCTGTTGCATTTAGTGATAAGATATCTTTTAAAAACTATTCATTATATAGCTATATTTGTGATACAAATGTTAAAGCTGGAGGAGTTTCGATTCTTGTGAATCGAAGCAAACCTCACAGAACTGTTGCGTTGAAAACTAATGTGCAAGCAGTTGCGGTCAGTGTTACGATGCACATAGTTATAACATTATGCTCCCTATATTTACCACCTAGTTCTTCACTAGGCCTTATAAAGAACTAAATCACCTAGTTGCACAATTACCATCACCTTTTATAATCTTGGATGATATATTAATGAACACAACTACATCCGGAGTTGTAAAGATATAAACGATAACGGTAAAACAATTGAGGATTTCTTAGCCAAAAGCAATTTGTGTCTTTTTAATGATAACAAATAACATACTTATTTACATTCAGATACATGCTCTCATTCTTCCATTGATTTAACAATATGCGATCCAACGCTCTTGATGGATATTTCGTGTAGTGTTGGGGACGACCTATGTGGAAGTGACCACTTCCCCATATTTCTTGAAAATATCGGCCCTCCACTTCTCGAAAAAAATGTAACGATGGAAACTTCGCAAAGCTGATTGGGATACGTTTCAATCTCTTTGTGAGAAACAATTAAAGCCTTCCGTTTTCGAGGATGTCGAAGACGCAACTACTCTTTTTACCAAAACCCTTCATGATATAGCTGATCAAACTATTCCAAAACATCGGAAAATCCAAAACGCCCACATAAAACCATGGTACGATGATGACTGCAAAAATGCAGTCAGCGATCGTAAAGCTGCATTGAATGCTTTTTTAAATTGCGGTCAACTCAAAATAATTTTGATAATTTTGTGCAAAAGCCCGTCGTACTATTAAGGACAGCAAGAGGAAATCCTGGAGATCTAATGTCTCTAGGATGAAAACTCTCGCTCATCTCTTAAGAAGACGTGGGACATGGTCCGGAAATTAAACGGTAAAGGTAATTCCAGTTGTGTAAATTATCTTAAAACCGATAATGGAGATATTACATCTGTCAAAGATATTACAAACACTTTGGCAAAGCATTTTTATAAAACTCTTCTTCTGAAAATTGTCAACCAAATTTTCTGAAAAATAAGAAATTAAAAGAAAAGAAGAAGCTGAACTGCAAGTCGAAAACTTGGAGAAATACAATAAACTATTCACTCTCAAAGAACTTCGAGCATCCCTTAAATAGTGTGGTATGTACAGAAATAATTGTGGACTTCCGGAAGAAAGCATGAAACTTTGCATGTTTGAACCTTAAATAGTTAAATAGAAAACAGACGACACGCCAGTGGACCAATGTCTCCTGGTGAAATGAGGCCCTAAAAGGGGTACCCCAATTGTTAATATAAAACTATTATTAATCTTAATACTTTGTTTGATTGTGTCGTAAACAAGTTTCGAAATGTAAGCATAAAACTAATATAAAAAAAGTAAAAATATAATATTGAAAGTCTTTTTACTTATTTACCGTCTTTGTTAAGCATAATAATTACACACAAGGCACACAAAAGGGGCATGTTTTAATTAAGCAGCGTTCAAATATGAGCTATTGGGGTTACCATTCGACTGCCTGCCTTCCTTAGTATTTACTTTAAAATACTTCTCAGCAACGGCTCGGCTAATTTTGAGCATGGACAATCCTTAGATTAGAGTCATTCAAGTTTGTTATAATTGTGTCAGCATGAGTTCCAAGATGGCCTCTGTTACTAAAATCAGTAGATAACAATAAAAAATCTTCTCAGAAACTGCAAACACTGTTTTCGTCAGATATTGTTTAGAAGTGATAGCCTAAGGAATAAACTATCAAGCTTTTTCAAATGAACTGGTAAAAAATGGCCACACACAGTGGGCGGGGGAGTAAGAAGTGGGTGGTGTTCAGGGTTTGTATAGTGAGGGTTCACATGCTTTTCACAGACTTACATCCTGAACAATTGAGAATTATATTATGAAAACACAAATTATAGAGTGCTAATACTTCGCATGTAGCATTAGCTGATGATCCTGTATCCAGTTTGTTCAAATGGTGACCCTGATGTCGGGTTTGACCCTTCGTGCTGTGACCTCAGGGCTCACAGTGGTACAAGATTAAGATTAAGATTCTTGTCTCGAAAGAAGCCATATATTTGAATCAATGTTCTTCGCTTTGCTTTCGTTTGTCAGACATTTTAATTGACAATAAATAGCTAATTGAGGGGGTCATACACACTCCGTACTCTGGACCCTTCACCGCCTGTCGTATTTATGCAGGTAGGGATGGGGGATGGAGAAGTATGTTTGCCTGTTAGTGAACAAGAACATAATCTTTGACATTAGTAGTGGTGGGGTGAGGGAATACACACTCCATAAACTGGAACCCTCCATCCTCTTTCATATCAGTGGGGTTCTGTCCCCCTACCACCTCCCCACCACCACCCCCGTTATTACGCCAAGCTATGTGATAGTATTGTCATTATTGTCTACTTTATACATCATGTATAGTATCATGTATATTATTAACTGGAAGCTCGACTTGTAACGTTAAAAAGTGTCGATTCTAACGGTTGGCGGGAGGTATACCATACTGTATGGGATGGTCTGTCTCTATCACACATAAATCAAACGTCATATATGGCCTAAAATATGCTGTGACATCATTCAAACAAACAAAGAAATTAATAACCGATTGTCATTACTAAATGCAAACTTTAGGGTACGGATCGTCTCTGGTATGTCGTCATGTTTTAATTGGTTGGCAAGATATGTAGCTATGATATAACCTAGATGAAGTAATCTGCAAAAAAGTAAATAACCTTTTACGTATTCTAATCTTACGTTGACTCATGTATTGAATCACGTCATGTGTGTAGTCATGTAGAGGTTATCTTCAACTATTGGCAGTGACTATAAAGATATGCAAATTAGTTGACAACTAAAGCAAACATATTTCTCGTCACGAAGAGTTATATACTTCTATCATATTAATATATAAATGAACGTCTAGGACAACAAATCCATTAATTAATTCAGATCACGCAACTAATACAATACCATGAAACCAGCAATGAGATTATGGGTTTGCGGTCAAGATAGGAAAATCCAACACGAGAAATAACTGGTTTTTATCGGAACCGAGGCTCTGCCAAGGTTCAAGCCTCGGTTCTGATTAAAACAGTTATGCCGAGGGTTGGAATTTCCCTATACCGGATACCCATGACTGATTATTTTTCTTGAATACCATTTACATGCTGTACGTTGAAGTCGCCAACTACTGACGTGTTGCATGTTAGTTACACAATTACGTCATGCAACTGTCGTTGTTGATACCATCGTGCGACTTTTATCTTCCTCCATCTGTAAGATCAGGCTTTTCATCACCTATATAAAACACAGATAACCGTATCCGGTATGAAAGAAAAGTTGTTGCTTCAACTTGGTATAATACCCACTAAGTAAGCAACCGGTACATATCAGAAGGACGGATTACTAGGCTCGTCGTATCGTGGGCTAAATGCTCTTAAATTGCGCCGAAACTCCAATGCCCTCAAACTACGGTTGGGTTCAGACACAACTGGATCACATTTTTGGGCTACACTAGCTGAGGAATCAAAAGGCATCAAAAGGATATCATGAACTTATTCGGTGTAAAACAGCCTCACGTTGTAGGTGCTTGTAGGCCAACCTCCACTGCAATGCTTCTACAATGGCCGAATGTCAGTTGAAATTAAAGAACAGGCATTATCACTTACATATTTCTTCTACCAAGGTAACCGTCATGACTATCGCGAATAAATTTATTTAAGATTGAATACATTTAGCAAAGAATTGGCGCAACGTTAATATAGAGCAAAGCAGTCGTCAAAGTAAAATCTTATCAACTGAAACAGTGTTTCATTGTTTATTGGGGCCTTGTTTATTCATTTATTTTGGGGTGGTGGGGCGGAGGGACTAAGTTGAAAAAGGCGCATAATTCTGTCAATACTCATAACAGATTAACGGCACGAAAGTGAATACATGTGTAAAGTCATTTAAACGGTTTATGCGAAGTGAGCTGTACGTAAAAGGTTAACCGAGTATGACGCCAGGTCGAGTAGAATAGCTTGCATTTTCTTCGAAAAGTCAAGCTAATAACGTAAACCTTTTAAACTATAACTGTATTGATTTCTCATAATAATTGATATGATAAATCTTTAATATTTTGTGAAGGAATCAAGGTTTCTATCATTCCATATACAAATGTTAGGCAAACATAAAGTTAGTATGTGGAATGATATAGTTTGTGAACAAGAATCATTTTATAAAGCAAAAAGGTGTTCTCCTTTAGTACTGTGTTTAAGCAGGAAATGCCCCCTTTAGGGCCTCAATAGTATATTTGTGTTAAAGTGGTATTACTAAATCAATTAAAAGCTTGCTTAAACAGCTTTAAACTTGGAGCTTAGTAAATAAATCGATGTAATATATACAAATCTATGTCAGTGCTGTTCCGCTGCCATGAAATATGGCTATTACACATTCATACAGACCAGGTGATGTTTTACTGGCATTATAGCAGCAACATTGTAGTTATATTGTATTCATCCTCTATGAAGATCAATGTATTGTAATAAATAAGTACGCAAAAAACATAATTTGCGAAGTTGCAGTTATTTTTATCAATCAAAAATATACATTTTTATCTGTCAATGGTGTTTAAGCAATAAATCATCCCTTTTGGGCCCCAATGCCGTACTGTAAATGGTGACAAATATATATTTGAAATGATAGTACAGTTATTAAATGGTACATACAATGTTATAAATGTTAAAATATACATTACTTTCATAAGAGATCCAGTAAAAGCAATATATTCTTTTTTATCTGAAAAACATTTAGGGCCTCGTTGTACTGGTATAGAGCGGTCGTGAGCTCACGCCTGTCTCCTGTATTTTATTTGAAGTACATATCCTAAGGTATAACCATGCAACGTTTCATGCTTTCTTCCGGAAGACCACAATTTGACCCCTAAATGGCTTATACATACCAAACTAAGAAGTTCTTTCCGCCGCCCAAAAAGTAATAAAAATCAGAAAATCGCCACTTTTTCCAGCAGGGCATGGTTTTAACATGTAGATTAGCCAGTAACGAAAATAAAAAGCATTGTTATTAAAAGTGACACCCTTGAAATTAGCACCTCGATTTATTAATACTTAGCTGTATCACTTGGACTTTAAATCTGCTTGCAAATGAATAAAAAAAATTATAAACTGTTGTAGCTGTCACTTATTCCGTCTTCGCTTCGTTATTCCACCTTTTATATTATCGGTGCAATGTAATCAAAAACTAGAAATAATTATCGATGCTTCTTCGTTATTCCATCTAACATAGTATCGGGGCAATGTAAATCAACACTATGTAATAGTATCGATGCTTCTTCGTTATTCCATCTTACCTATTATCGGGGCAATGTCATCAACACTATGTAAGAGTATCGATGCTTCTTCGTTATTCCATCTTACTGGTTATCGGGGCAATGTCATCAACACTATGTAATAGTATCGATTGTTGTTCATATAAAATGTGTACATGAAATATATCAGGCGCATATTAAGTTCGGTTAAACTCTTATTTATGAAAATGTTTGGACTGAAAAACAAGAAGACTCGGTATATGGCTTTTTTGACGCCACCCACTCCCCAGCTCTCCCCTAACCTTGGTAAGCAGTGGCTCTATTCTTGTCCGGGAACCACACTGGGTTGGTCAGTAAATGACGACACCCACTTCCCAACTCTCCCCTACCCTTGGTAAGCAGTGACTCTTTTCTTGTCCTCCCGCTATTCTTGTCCGGGAACCACACGGGGTTAGTCAGTAAGTGACACCACCCACTTCCCATCTCTCCCCCACCCTTGGTAAGCAGTGGCTCTATTCTTGTCCGGGAACCACACGGGGTTAGTCAGTAAGTGACGCCACCCACTCCCCAGCTCTCCTCTGCCCTTGGTAAGCAGTGGCTATATTCTTGTCCAGGAACCACACGGGGTTAGTCAGTAAATGAAGCCACCCACTCCCCAGCTCTCCCCTACCCTTTGTAAGCAGTGGCTCTATTCTTGTCCGGGACCCACACAGGGTTAGTCAGTAAGTGACGCTACCCACTCCCCAGCTCTCCTTTGCCCTTGGTAAGCAGTGGCTCTATTCTTGTCCGGGAACCACACGGGGTTAGTCAGTAAATGACGCCACCCACGCCCCAGCTATCCCCTACCCTTGGTAAGCAGTGGCTCTATTCTTGTCCGGGAACCACACGGGGTTGGTCAGTAAGTGACGCCACCCACTCACCAGCTCTCCCCTATCCTTGGTAAGCAGTGGCTCTATTCTTGTCCGGGAACCACACGGGGTTAGTCAGTAAATGAAGCCACCCACTCCCCAGCTCTCCTCTACCCTTGGTAAGCAGTGGCTCTATTCTTGTCCGGGAACCACACGGGGTTAGTCATTAAATGACGCCACCCACTCCCCAGCTCTCCCCTATCCTTGGTAAGCAGTGGCTCTATTCGTGTCCGGGAACCACACGGGGTTAGTCAGTAATTGACGCCACCCACTCCCCAGCTCTCCTCTGCCCTTGGTAAGCAGTGGCTCTATTCTTGTCCGGGAACCACACTGGGTTGGTCAGTAAGTGACGCCACCCACTCCCCAGCTCTCCCCTACCCTTGGTAAGCAGTGACTCTATTCTTGTCCGGGAACCACACGGGGTTGGTCTGTAAGTGACGCCACCCACTCCCCAGCTCTCCCCTATCCTTGGTAAGCAGTGGCTCTATTCTTGTCCGGGAACCACACGAACAATTGGCTAAGCAAAATAAAATGATAATAAATGAAATGTAAACAAAATATATGATTATAGGTACATCTCAAAAGTTGTCTAAACTTAATAATGAAGTAAAACAAGTATATGTTAACCAGTGTAGCAATAGAAAATGAACAGAGTCAAAAATTATTAAAGGTATATATTGATAAAAACCTGTCATGGGACGTCCATGTTGATAATCTTTGTACTTCTTTAACAAACAAAACTAATATTTTCTGCAAACTCAAGAAATGTCTCAAACATGAAACAAGAATTATGTATTACAATGCATATATACAACCAATTTTGGATTATGATGACACTATTTGGGGAAATTGCTCTAGCAACTCTAGCAAAAATATTAATAGAATTCAAAAAATCCAAAAGAGAGATGCCCGGATCATCCTTAATAAGCCATATGATGCATCTTCAAAACCCTTATTTAAAGAGCTTAAATGGTTCAATGTCCATGATCGAATACAATTTCATAAAGCAGTGCAGGTTTACAAATGCGTCAATAATCTTGCTCCAGACTATCTTACATCTTTGTTTCAAAAGGTTCATTCCTCTTATACATTAAGGACTTGTTCAAATGGTGATCTAATTGTACCGAAACATAGGCTAAGTTTATACAAACAAAGTATTCGTTATTCTGGTGCTGTCATATGGAACTCGATCGCACCTCCAATGCGACAAGCCAAACATATAAAAGAATTTAAAAATAAATATTATTCTTATCTTTTAGGTTATACTAGTTAATTTTAATTTGCTTGCATTTGGTTAAGTACTTTAAAATAACTTTAAAAGATTTATATATAGGGACTTTTGATTTTACAACAGGAAACTCTTCAGAATTGTATAATATTGTATGTATATAACCATGTGTGTGTGTTACATGTTTACTCATTTGATGGCCTCAGGGGAGAACAATTGTTCTAAATGGATTGAGTTCCCTGGTGAGTCCTTTGTTATATTGAATATGTTAACATATCTCATAGACCTAATAACTAATATATATATATATATATTATTAATATGTCTGTGCATACATGTATTTTGATATCGACTGATTACTAATGTTAAATATAAAACATTGTATCATTTCTGTTTATATCATGTGGTCGTTATACTTAAGAAATAGAACATCGTTTACTGTGAATTATCGTTTAATATATCACGGGTTGGAGTTCAATTGTAGCGCGAGTGAAATTATTGTTTACAATTGAACGACAAACCGTGATCAATTATAGATAATTCACAGTAACCGATGTTCTATATCTATTCTAATACCCCTAAAATGTGAAAATAACGCATACATCTGAAATCTTTCGCATTGCTTTGCTTACTCTCCTGACGATGCATACGTTACCATGCGCTATGCACAATGCGCAATGCTTATTCTCCTAACGTCGCAAAAATTACAGTGATATATCGTTCAAAATAACGAGATATTTTAAACTAGGATATAGTGCGGGTGTATTAGAATCGTGTTTATACATAGTGATTTATAGTCCAATTGGTTTATTTACTGTTATTTCATATATATTTATTTTTGAATTGTATATGCATAAAAAATAAAATATAATTTATTTTGATTTAAGAAAAAGAAATTATTGACACAAATCATAAAACTTCACCTACCTTTACAGGTATATATATATATATTCAAATTCATTTATGATGATGATGGACTGTTTTCATTGGACTATTTTATGCAAATTCATTTATGATGAAATTAGGAATATTCTTATTGGACGGTTTTAGTGGAGAAGCCTTCAGTGACAGTATTTAAACAAACTCTGGGAGTTCTATTTAGATTTAGTTTCAGTATTCTTCATTAATGATAATTTAGATTTGGATGCTTTTAGAAAATATAATTGTGAGAGGATTTAATACATATTGTGCTCATTTATATAATAGTGAAATTGGATATTTGGACTAAACCGGAAATATTGGAAATTAATTTAGACTGTTTTTGATTAAAGAGACACTTACTATTTTGGATTAAAGAGACACTTACTGTTTGGATTAAAGAGAAACTTGCTAATGTGCATTAAAGGAACATTGGATAATTGTATTTGGACTTAATTAAAAAATTGGATATTAATGAAAAATTGGATTTGTGTATTCTGTAATTGAATATTTTATGTAAATAAATGTGTTGGTTTTGCTTCCTTTCTTTTTACATTATACTAGCAACAGAAATTTGGGGTCTCGTCCGGGATAGAAATAATTTATACATTGCATTTGGCAATAATACATTAATAAATAAATAATAAAAGCACAACAATTATTAATTGTACATTTTGTACATTTTCAATATTATATAAAAAGTGAAACCAGCTACAATCAAAATGGTGTTTGACCTTGAAAAAATTGTTGCTACGCCTACGCAGGAGGAGTTTGATTCACTTAAAAAAGATGAATTGCTCTTGTTTAAAAAACGTTATCATTTATCGAAATGTAAATCTTCTATGAGAAAATCCGAGATTAAAAATATTTTGGTGCACTTTTTGGTTGAATAAGAATTTTTTGGAGAGGAAGCATTACATTTGTTGGTGGAAACAGAATAAGATTTAAAATTAAAAGAAGTTGAATTCCAAAATATAAAAGAAATTGAATTGAGGAAAATGGAAAAAGAAGAAAGAGAAAGAGAAAAAGAATTGGAAAAATTGAAATTAGAAAACGAAATGAGAGAAAAAGAACAAAAAAAGGAGAGAATTTGAATAAGAAGAAAATGCAGCTGACAAGTATATTCTTCCTTTCAAGAAAATTGCTAAAAATTGAAATGGCCAATAGAACATTGGACATTACTTTTATAGAGAGTTTTAATGGAAAATCCCGCGAGGTTTACACTCAGTTAACTGTGGAACAAAGTTCTTCATATCAAACTGTTACAGATATTATCTTAAAAGCTTATGAATTGATTCCTGAGGCATATAGGCAGAAGCTGAGATAGTGTAAGAAAGAATGTGATCAAACACATGTTGAATCTGCTCGACCCAAAGAACAATTATTTGATAGATGGTGTGCATCCAAGAAAATTGAGCGCAATCATGATAAGTTAAGGCAACTTATTTTAATTGAAGAGTTCAATAGGTTTATTAATGATGTTAAATCCTATTTAGATGAGCAAAAGGCTGAAACTTTGGAAGCTGCTGCACGATTGGCGGATGATTATTCGCTAACTCACAAGGTTTCTTTTGTTCAGAAATCAAGTTCTCGGCAGCATTCTTCATTTAAGAAACCCTCTCACTCGTACGGCAGTACTTCTAAATCTCTGTCTGGTACATTAAGTACAAGCATTTTTAAACACCCAGCATCTAATGAGAACACTGATAAAAAAATCATTATCTAAGATTACTTGCAATTATTGAAAAACGAAAAGTCACCTCATTTCTGAGTGCTTTACTTTGAAAAAAGAGGGTATAAAACCTACTGGTGTCACCTCTTTACGGTCTAAACCCCATGTATTGTATGGGTAACAATGCAATGTTTGATGTCAGGAAATCCCAGTCTGATTCTGTTATGGAGACTTATGAACCATTCACTAATTGGTGATTCAACCAGACCTATTCCTATTAAAATATTGCGTGACACAGGAGCTTCTCAATCTCTTATATTAGCAGATACGCTGCCTTTTTCTAAGAAGACTTATTCCGGTACTAATTATTTTGATGATGTCCTGTGAAAGTTATGAATTGTATTTGTTATTATTATTATTATTATTATTCTCACCGCCACATTTCATCATTTTAGGTCAGATACCACTATTGATTTGGGACTTCTGATTGGTTGAAAAAAGTATAGGGTCTATTAGGGCATAAAGTCAGATTGTAAGGTAGATTCTGATTGGATTAAATAACCCAAATCATAACAAATCCCCATAAAACATCAAAATATTATGTTTCCATCATAAAACATGTTGATTTAGGATATTTTGACTGAAATTTGCATTTTTATGGATACAATTTTACTGAGAGTATATTTGCAAAAAGTAAAATTTCTTTACTGCCATTCTGGGGATGGCCACCTTCAGTGAACTATTAGAGGCCGAAAGCATCAGATTATCCCCAATTTGCTGGTAATTTTTGAGTGTCTCTAAGATAGTTCTTTAAAAACAGGTTTTAGCATCCATTCGGATATAGGAATAGGGGTTGTAGGCCAAAAGGCTATAATGGAGGACTATGGGAAATGCAATAGTGGTATATGACCACTACTTGTTACAGTCACAGCCACATTTCATCGTCCTACTGGTTACAGTGAGTCAACATTTTACATAGTGGCAGAGCCAGTGTATTAGCCAGCCAACCGCGCAGCCGTCTTTTGCACGCCGTTTTTTGAAAAATCGCGGCCAATATTTGGTGGAGTGGGTGATAAACAACACGGTAGAGTAGGCCCATATATAAATGGTAATCATTTTGGTTTTTATAGCGATATACGGTACGGTACGGCTTTTACCCACGACCAGGTTATTTATAAACAGTCTATTTATAGATATCTAAACTGCGCGAGACGTGAATTTTCGCGATAGCTATTCAAAATTATTAAGAAAACAAAAGATTTACTAGCTGGTAACGTGAATGTTCATGATAATTAGTGAACATTATTACGAAAACAAAATTTGAAATGTTTCTGATATTTGTTATCGCGTTAACTATTGTGTTAACGTGATGATAAAAGTGGGCAGTATCGCAGCAAGTTTTGTTCGATACAATTGTTGAAAATTAAAGAGAAAACGTAACATTATCGCGAAAAATACACGATAAATTATCATACTTTTATGAACATCGTTTAAAGAATTTATATACTTATAATGTTTTAGTGGTGAATTTAAAACTTAGCATGTACAGTATTGGACTCTCAAACTACTGTGCTTAATTATTCTTTTGTTGTTGTTTTTAAGTTGGGGTTCCGGGTGTCTGACCATAGTAGCGGTTTCAAACTGTCTCGTGGTAGTGACATGCCCAGTTAGTACACTAGCCACGGCCGGGTTTTTTTCTTATCCCCAGCGTTTTTTTCCGTTTGCTACTGTTTTGTTGCATGTCATATATTTTGGTCGTAAACTGTGTATTGATCTGTCTACCCAATTACTGTATATAATTAACCAGTTCCTATATAGAATATATATAGTATACAGTAGTGCGTTTACATATACGTTAATTTGTATAAACGTATCTTTTGTAATATTTGATAATATTATGAGGTAATGCACACGCCTTCTGTAGCGCTGTTTCTTTTAAAAAAAAAAAAACAAGCAAAATATTTAGAGATATTTAGGAGACATGTGTATTATGTATCTAGCTTGTATGATTTCACTCGGGAAGACAATATCCCGATTTGCAATAGCGCCTTCGACCTAAAAAGGTCTTCTTCAGTTGAAATGAAATCCTAAATTATTGTATTATCAATGACAACATGTTTGTTATCTGACAATATGTTTATTGTCTTAGTACGTTGTGTAGAACAATCCCTTATTTTGAATTGTTTCAAAAATATATGGGACCGTCTAGTTCACAATTGGCACTCGCTGTGATACTGGTATATAGGGATATCACGTGTTTTCGGCAGTTATTACGGTATATTCCGTAATCTGCCAAGTTTATATAGTACCTTTAGCAGTGAGATATATTCTTTAGCACGTATTGCGTAATATTGTGTATTACTACTTATCTATGTAGCTCGTACGATCGTGTTTACACTGTTAGGTCGTGTAAGCACTGACATGCAAACTGATATCTCGTTCTGAGGGTATACGATGACTATAGTGCGGATCTTCAAATCCTCAGCTAGCGATTTACGTTAGTAAAGTAAGACAATATATATGTGTCTTATATATTGTCTATTTCTTTTGGTGTCTCAACTTTTTTATATAGATGAGTATACTTTAAGTATTCAGGGGTAAGTACTTATTCAGACTTCAACTTTGACCAAAGAGAATAGGGAGTATACAGGGGTAAGACCAGATCGGGTTGATACCGTCTGTATTGTCTTACAGTTATATGTTTATGAGTGTATGTATTGAAGAATACACTCAAAGGCACTCTCCGGCTTAATGCCTTTAAGAGTCTGGCTCAATCCAGATATAAGATCAGATCGGGTTGATACCGTCTAGTTTGTCTTATAAAGCCTTCAATTTAACCAAAGAAAACAGATAAAGATCGAGTTATACAATATTTTCAGAGCTGAAAATGTGCGTGTAACTCAGTCGATGTTTAATAACTGATAAGCAAGATTAATATGAACCGTTCCTGTTTACAAGAAAGTTAAAAACTGTTTAAATATGATTAAAATGCAGGGACGTATTTAAGTGTAATAAGTAAACTTAATTACTTTAAATAATTTATGAAACCCGAGGATTATGATCTTTGAGTAACACACATCTACCTACTTTCGGTTTCAAGGTATCATGATAATGGCAATAAAAGAGCCATTTAACGGGAGAAAAGGTAAATATTCTGACAGCTTACATTAATAACACACCTAAAAACAGCACTCGCACGATATTTGTGCATGATACGTTCTAAAATGTGTCTAAAAACAAATAAACACTGTATACTCACTATACAGAGTTAATGTTGAGACCCCCGAACTCGAAATTTCACGAAAAACGAGAGCGAGATTTGATAATGGCAAATTCGAGAAGAAATATGCCACCATACCTTTCGAGGGATACCTGTCTCTACGATACTTTCAAAATGTTGAACTATACCTTTCGAGGGATACCTGTCTCTACGATACTTTCAAAATGTTGAACTCGGCTCATAAATTCGTCGAGTGGTCAACATATTGCTTATGGGCAGACGAACGGACGGATGGACGACGGAAAAAGAGTTATCAATATATATTACCCCACCTATCAACCATTTGCTCATATTAGCTTATTACCGTAAGTAGTTTCATACACAAACACAATAATAATGCTTTTCAAAAATTACATGTCATTTTTTATTTAATTATTGTGAAAAAGTGTCATGAACTTTGACCTCAATTTTCTCCGATTGCGTCCAAAATCAGGACTAAACGCGGGTACCACGACAAAGGCGAGAGAATACTCTTTCGAGTGATAACTATCTCTTTGCTGCTCGCGTTATTTTGAACTCGACTCGCAGTTCTTGGAGTGGCTATTAGACGTTCGTCCGGACGGTCAGCAAATGGATGGACGAACGGCGGATTGGCGGACGGACAGACGACGGACGAAGACTTATCACCGTATGTCAGCTCACCTCTGAGCCTTTTACTTATGTTAGCTTATGACCGCGCATAAACAAAATAAAACAAAATAAAAACGTACATTCAATTTTTCAATTAAATATTCTGAAAAAGGGTCATGACTTTTGACCTCAATGTAACCCTGTCACATACAAAATCAGGAGCGGAACACGGGTACCACGACAAAGGTAAGATATTACCCATTCGAATGATATCGGTCTCTATGCTCCTCGCACAATCTTGAACTCGAATCACAACTCATTGGGTTGCTACTAGATGTTCTTCCGGACAGACGACGGATGGGCGGATGGACAGCGGATGGGCGGGCGGACGGACGGATGGACGACAATCGAAGACTTATCACGATGTATCAGCTCACCTCTAAGCCTTTTACTTATGTTAGCTTATGATCGAAATATGCTTCGTGCATAAACACAATAATAATTGCTTTCAAAAAAGTACATTCAAATTTTCAATTAAATATTCTGAAAAAGGGTCATGACATTTGACCTCAGTTTATCACTGTCACGTACAAACCAGGAATAAACACGGGTACCGCGACAAAGGCAAGATATTGCTCTTTCGAGTGATACCTGTCACTAATGCACCTCGGCAAAATTCGTCGACTGGCCTCTAGACTAGTTGGATAGTTTTATTCTTCTGTTCATGCCCAGTAAGTGTATATATGGTTATATGTTGGGAATCCCAACGGTGTCCAAGTTATGACCGAGGGGCTATTTCCCCAGGGATAAGGACGGACCCCTGGGCCGATGCTGGTTGGATGGTTTGTATCCATCTGTTCATGCTCAATACGTGTATATAACTGTGTATATGTAAAGGGGTGGAATCAAATTTGACCGCATGGTCTCGATATTAACGATATTTCTTTATAACTCTATGTAAAACTGTGATCCCCGGGGCGGGTGTACAGATTTGACACCCGAGTCAACATTTGAACAAACTTGGTAGAGGACCATAGGTTTATGCTGCATGCAATATATGAGAGCGCTATACCTTGTGGTTTCAGAGAAGACGATTGTTTAAATGGTCTCCCTATATAAGTCTATGTAATACATGTGACCCCTTGGGTCATCATTTGAACAAACTCATTGGATGACCATACACTTATGGTAAATGCAAAATATTAACAGCTGGCTCTTGTAGTTTCAGAGAAGAAGATTGTTTTGAAGAATCTCATGTATAACCATGTAAAACTGTTACCCCAGGGTAGGGACCAGATTTTACGCCATGGTCACCATTTGAAGAAACTTGGTAGAGGACATAAGCTGATATAACAAGCAATATATGAGACCTCTGTGCCTTATGTTTTGGAGTAGATTTTTCAAGTTTTTCCTTATACATACCATGAGTAAGTATACAGGGGGTACTATCCAATAAACATCTTTGTTCAATTACTTTGAAATATTGACAGCAATTTCAGAGGAGATGGCCTTTTTATACATTTCCTTATATAACTCTATGTCACATAAACTTCGCGTTTGAACATTTTACAAAGACGAAAAACACAAACTTGATAGTAAGTAGGTAGTAATCAATTCTAAACAAGAGCTGTCGGAGAACAGCGCAGCTCGACTATTCGATTTTTCAGAGAATAATAAATTATATAGCTAGTATATACCACCAGAAAATAAGGCTAAAACAATGTGGGGTGGGTTGAGGGCGCAACATAGCTATGTGTAAGAACTGATCAAAACTACAGAGAAATATATAAATAAAAAAATCAAGTTTTGAGTGGGGTTGGAGGTGGGGAAAGGTGGGGTTGGTGGTGGGGTGGTAGTAATGGTGGTTAGGGCAATATATATGTGTAAGAAGCTATGTAATAATTCACCAAAACAACACAAAAATATGTAAAAAAAAAAAAAAAAATATCGAGTTTTGAGTGGGGATGGGGGAGAGGCGGGGGTGGGGGAGAACAACATATATGTGTAAGAAGCTATGTAAGAATTGACCAAAACAACTCAAAAATATGGTAAAACAAAATAAAGATATTTCGAGGTGGGGAAAGTGTGGGGGGGGGAGGGTGGAGAGGCAGGGAATGGGGTGGAGTGGGGAGGAGCACCATATATGTGTAAGAAGCTATGTGTAAGAATTGACCAAAACAACACAGAAATATGTAAAAAAAATATAAAATAAAAATTGGAGTTTCGAGTGGGGGTGGGGAGGGGGTAACATATATGTGTAAGAAGCTATGTGTAAGAATTTACCAAAACAATAGATATATGTAAAAAACAATAAAACATTAAATAAAAATATTCCATTTCGAGCATGGGGGGTGGGTCGGGGAGGGGAGGTGGGGCAACATAGCTATGTGCAAGAATTGACCCAAACAACACAGAAATATAAATATGTTAAAAAAAAAATAAAAAAAATCGAGTTTGTGTGGGGGGGGGAGGAGGAGGGGGGGTTGAGGGGGAGCAACATATTTGTGTAAAAAGCTATGTGTAAGAATTGATCAAAACAACACAGAAATATGTAAAAATAAATAAAAAATAGAAAATTCTAGTTTCAAGTGTGTGGTGGTGGGTGGGTGGGGAAAGGGTGGCTGGGGAGGGGGCAGGGACGGGCCAACATGTGTAAGAATTGACAAAAGCAACACAGAAATTTGAGAAAAAAGAAGAAAAAAGTTTCAAGTTGGTTGGTGGAGGGGGGTGTGGTTAGAGGCGGTGGTGGGACCGGTGGTGTGGGAGGGTGGGGGGCGAGGGTAGGCAACATATATGGTGTGAGTTTCAAGTGGGGGGCGAGGGGGTGTTTGCTGTGGGTGGGGGTGTGTGGTGTGGGTGTGTGGTAGGGTGCAGGGGCAGGCAAACATGTGTAAGAATTGACAAAAGCAACACAGAAATTTGTAAAAAAAAAAAAAAAAATCAAGTTGGTGGGTGTGGGGGGGGTGGTTAGAGGCGGTGGGTGGGACCGGTGGTGTGAGGGTGGGGGAGGGTTCGGGGAGGGGGCAACATATATGTGTAAGAATTGACAAAAGCAAACACAGAAATTTGTAAAAAAAAAAAAAAGTTTCAAGTTTGGGGGTGGGGGGAGTGGCGGGGGGGGGGGCGTGCGAGTGAGTGGTGGGGGGGAGGGGAGCGACATATATGTGTAAGAATTGACTAAAACAACAAAGAAATATGTAAAAAAAAAAAAAAAAAAATAGAGTTTCAAGTCGGGGGGTTGAGGGGGGGAAGGCGGGGTTGGGGTGGAGGGGGGAGGGGGCAACATATATGTGTAAGAATCGACCAAAACAACACAGAAATATGTAAAAAAAAAAAAAAAAGTAAAAAAAAAAAAAAAAATGTGGAGGGGTGGGGGAGTGGGGCCTGTGGTGGGGGAGGAGGGAGCCCATACCCCAATATGAGTGAAGTATGAATAAGATGCATAATGCTATAAGAAATCCCAAACCAAATTTATAGATATATATATGCTTACATGCAAACCTAGATCTGCCTTTATTGCACATGTTATGGGCCATCACTATTTGGGTTCCATGGGAGCCCAGAAATTGCAGAAGACAAAATGTATTACCCAACCCTTTACAACATACTATAAGGAAACCAATTCCAAAATTTAGTTCAGCTAGGACAAGAAATGCAAGATGCAAACACAGCTTACACGCAAAATTTGATGTGAAACAGACACATTGGGGCTATCAGAATTTGGGTTCCATGGAAGCCCAGGGGTTACAGGAACAAAAATTACTTAAGCAGCCCTTAAGACAATGCTATAAGGAAGCTAATGGCTAAATAACACAA
>JAWPHD010018841.1:0-38163 GCA_037043455.1 Cyrtodaria siliqua
GTACTGAAGTCATGGCTATCGTGTAAGTAGATGTGGCACTTGTTCTCCATATGTACACTCTCATCGCTGTGGTTCGAATCCCACTGGGACCTCGACCTGTAAGTGAGGAAGTGCCTATTCTTACGGATGGCGAGAGGTGTACGTTTCTGGTTCTACCCAGGAAAAGTGGGTGATCTGCCTCCACCACAACAAATCGACCGTCATATATAACCGTACATGGGTTGAAAATGACGCAAAACCCCATGCAAACAAACAAACAAACAAACGAACAAACTATCTGTTTTTTTCTGATAACTTAAATACACCGATGATATAAACTGCGACATTTCATTTTGAACGTCCACTTACCTCCATTAAAGGACGATCGTGTGGCTATTACATACCTTTTGACCTTTTGCAAAATGTATTTAACATGTAAATGTGCATACATAAATTTCTAACCACCATCTTCGCTAAACATACTGTCCATGAAAATAGAAACGGACCAACATAGTATATCTATTTTTTATTTTAATTATTTGTTTTGGCAAATAGTGATACATGTCATTATGATTGTACATGAATTAGTTATAATGTGTAGTTTTAGAAGCATTATGACATGAAATAGTTATAATGTGTAGTGTTAGAAGCATTATGAGATGAAATAGTTATAATGTGTAGTTTTAGAAGCATTATGACATGAAATAGTTATAATGTGTAGTTTTAGATGCATTATGACATGAAATAGTTATAATGTGTAGTTTTAGAAGCATTATGACATGACATAGTTATAATGTGTAGTTTTAGATGCATTATGATTGCTTACCTTTTCAAATGAACAAACTAAAATGATCATAAAAGTCTTTTAATCGAACATACCCACGAGCATGCTTAATATGGCCTATACTATTGTGTGTCATGCATATGGTTATTAAATGTTGTATGCCTACAACCTCATTAGATAGCAGTATTGTATTCATACACACTTGTAGCTAGTATTTAATTCATATATATTTATTTACGTGGCAGTATTTCATTCGAACATATGTGTTTACATGGCAGTTATATATTCATATACATTTATTTACATTCCAGTATTGTATGCATACAAGCTTGTTTACGTGGCAATATTTTATTCGAGGATACGTGTTTATATGGCAGTCATATTTTCACAAAGCAGTTACAGTATTGTATTCATTCATACATATACTTATATACACAGCAGAATTGTATTCATACATACTTATTTACACAGTAGTATTTTAATCATACACACTTATTTACATAGCAATATTGTATTCATACATACTTATCTACACAGCATTATTGTATTCATACATACTTATCTACACAGCAGTATTGTATTCATACATACTTATTTACATAGCAGTATTGTATTCATACATACTTATCTACATAGCATTATTGTATCCATACATACGTATCTATACGGCAGTATTGTATTCATACATATTTATCTACACAGCAGTATTGAATTCATACACACTTATCTACACAGTATTATTGTATTCATACATACTTATCTACACAGCAGTATTGTATTCATATATACATATCTACTCAGCAGTATTGTATTCATACATACTTATCTGCATGGGAGTATTGTATCCATACATACTTATCTACACAGCAGTATCGTATGCATACATACTTATCTACATAGCATTATTGTATCCATACATACGTATCTATACGGCAGTATTGTATTCATACATATTTATCTACACAGCAGTATTGTATTCATACATACTTATCTACACAGCATTATTGTATTCATATATACTTATCTACACAGCAGTATTGTATTCATATATACATATCTACTCAGCAGTATTGTATTCATACATACTTATCTGCATGAGAGTATTGTATTCATACATACGTATCTACACAGCAGTATCGTATGCATACATATTTGTTTGCATAGCATTATTTTATTCATACATACTTATCTACACAGCAGTATTGTATTCATAAATACTTATTTACACAGCAGTATTGTATTCATATATACTTATCTACGCGGCAGTATTCATACATACTCATCTACACAGCAGTATTGTATTCATACATACTCATCTACATAGCAGTATTGTATTCATACATGTATTCATACATACTCATCTACACAACAGTATTAAACAGCAGTATTGTATTCATACATACTCATCTACACAGCAGTATTGTATTCATACACTCATCAACACAGCAGTATTGTATACATACATACTCATCTACACAGCAGTATTGTATTCATATATACTCATATACATAGCAGTATTGTATTCATACATACTTATTTACACAGCAGTATTGTATTCATACATACTTATCTACACAGCAGTATTGTATTCATACATACTCATCTACACAGCAGTATTGTATTCATACACTCATCAACACAGCAGTATTGTATTCATACATACTCGTCTACATAACAGTATTGTATTCATACAAACTTATTTACACAGCAGTATTATATTCATACATACTTATTTACGTAGCAGTTTTGTATTCATACATACACATCTAACCAGCGGTATTGTATGCGTACATACTCATCTACACAGCAGTATTGTATTCATACATACTCATCTACACAGTAGTATTGTATTCATACATACCCATCTACACAGCAGTATTGTATTCATACATACTTATCTAGCAGTATTGTATAGATACATACTTATTTTCATAGCAGTTTTGCATCTATACATACTTGTTTACATGACAGTATTGTATTTATAAATGACACATTTCAACATTATTTATTAAAAAGCAGATTGCAATAACATGTTTTTAAATGCATAATTGTTATTATGCCTATTGACGTAAATACTTGTGTAGCTCTAATGGCCAAAGGCCGTGCAATTGCTGTATGCGTAATGGTTTTTGAACGAAATGTTACGTTCGTGTTTGAATCTCGTACGTGTTCTATTAGCAAGGGCACTTTAGATTGAATGACTTGCTTATTAAAAATAGGCGACTGTCTGCTTGAGAACGCAATAACCTGAACATACTGCAATCTTGATTGGTTAAAACCTCACGGTATCCCGTTAGTTTTTCTTCATTACTTGCATTTGTTCAATCGTTAATGTTAATACTTTTTTTGAATATGATTAACTGTGATAACACCATGCAATAACATATTTAAACTTATTGAAGAATAATATGTAAAACAGGAAACTCAACATTTTATGTAATTATATGCGAACATGACACTGAATTAATAAACTGAGGCGCCACTTTCAGTGCTTGATAAACGCTTCAAGATTGACGTGTGTCCTTTTAAATATATTAAACATGTAAAATAGTGCACCTGCCTACCACTTCTAACTGAATAATCTACCTTCTGTGATACGCTATGCAATCGTTAACCTTATCACATTATCATCTAATTATCGCATTATCATCTTATTTAATCTATAACGGCAGTAATATGTTAAGAATCTTTCATGGGTATCCGGTGAAGATCGGGAATTCCAACGCGAAGTATAATTGTTTTTATCGGAACCGAGGTTCTCGCCTCGGTTCCGATTAAAACGGTTATACAGAGTGTTGGTATTTCCCTGTCTGAACAACATACCCATGACTGATTATTTGTCTTGCTTATTATTTACAATCTGATAATTGGCGTCGCCATATACTAGTGTTTTGCATATTTATTTACATTATGACGTCATGCAACTGTCATTGTTGATATCAGCGCGCGACTTTTATCTTCACCCATGTGTAAGATCAGGCTTTCCATCACCCATACCTGATCTGGTATCACAGTGGGCAAACGCTACTGTTCTCCCAACGGAAGTTGTGTTGAAATATTACGCAGTATCACCACATCTGATAGAGGTGTCCGACTGGTGGCGTTAAAAACCTTATTTATTGGTAGATTTTCAGAAAATCGTTGATTTCAGTTTATTACAGAATCCTTAGTTGTAGTCCAGCATATACAAACACCTGTTTTTCGACAATGAATAATGTAGTAACAGTTGGGTTGTCTGTCCACAACACTTGACAATCGTAAAAAGGTTGTAAACAACTGCTTATTTTGTACAAACGAGGTACAATTGTGTCAGTTTTTGAATTGTGTTATGTTAGGAATAATCCACAGACCTTGAACATGTGTGGTTCATTAGCAGTTATTTGTGAGATTATAAAGATAGAGAAAGGTTTCTGTGAAAACACGGTGTACTCATAGTTGCAATTCTTAAAATATTCACTGTCAGCCTAGTTGGTAAACTACTGTATTGCAGTTGTGTTGAAAAGTCATATGCGATCTGAAAAAAGGTCCGTGAATACAATATAGAAATTTCGTTTATGTACATATTTAATAATAATATATGGATAGGATTGAATTAGCCTAATTAAGTGTGTGATATACGTATAAGTATCCAATATTTTGTTGTATCAATTCTAAATCAAAAGGGTTCTCCCCAGACATGTTTGTCATATGCCTTTAATGGAGCACTTAATAACACTTAAACCATATGAATATTTAGTTTAATATCTTTCAATTGATAAGCCAAATACCCGTCGTTTAGGCAATATATACTGGGAACTGCAAAACTGATAGAATACTTTTCTAGCTTGGTACGGCCTTTTTCTAATTGACCTTTGTTTTTCCAACCAGACATTTGCACTAAAAGAGTTTGGGACCAATGTTCCACAACTGTTTTACTTCATCAGAATATCTTAACTGGTGAGTGTGTTCCATCGAATACCACTTCACCACATCCAAAAAGATTAAAAATGTAATATTTAGAGTGGTAGCAGGTTTTCTGCTAGTAGCAGGTTGAATTCAAATACATGTCTTCTTTATTGGTATCTATTTTTATCATCGCTGATAACTCATACATATCAACACGATTTGTTGGTGTGTGTGTGTGTGTGTGTGTGTGTGTGTGTTTATTTCTAAGGATTATAGTCCCTCCACCTACGACAGGCGTCCTACCCGACGATTATATGCACAATGTCTGGACTTTTATCTGTGTGTTGTTGTGTGATGTGATGATATGTCTACTTGAAGCAGCGAACTCAATGGTTTCTTTATAGTGCTGCCACACTGGAATACCACGCCGTAGTAGACATGATACCCCACCCACCCAGTCACATTATTCTGACACTGGTCAATCGGTTGTTGGTTTGGGACTCTTCTCCATTTCACAATGGATTGTGAAACGTTGTTACTGGTTCATGACTGCAGATAAAAAAGACGCACTGACTTGGTTTATAAATACACATCTTTATTAAACATCTTACATTCACACCATTCAAAACAAACATGTCATGAGAAGGCCTGTAATATATCATGTTGTATTATTTAAAACATTCATGCCATACACGTGTATCATTAAATATAATATAATTCACATGCAAATTCATATTTTTTATAACACTGATATTACATGTACTTATAACTTTCAATATTACCACATTTCTTCTTAATATTAACGAATAGCACTATAATACAACACACTGACTGACACTTTCATATCGCTTAACTGTTCAATTTAACACATGCATATTGAGTATATTTCACTCCAACCTTACGGCCATAAATTATAACATACAGTTCAATGCATTTATATATATTTCTAAATATCCTCTTAATAAACTAAATAAAAGTTTCTGTGTAATACTTTTATTGTTACACATGCGCTTTTGATGCTCATTCATTTGTAAATCGTCATCAAATTGGTACACGTTTTCATCAGGCTAAACATTTTCACTCCGTATCACCCAAACGCGACGTTTTATCCAAACCAAACCATTCATCAAGACGCAAGTTAAAAACATGTTTCGCGTATTTCTTAGATGTAGAAGTAAAGTTTTTTTTTTTTTAGTGGATGAAATAATCTGGAGTTTTGGAAATGTTCACAGTTTGTAATGATGGTTTAGGAGTGATTAGTTTGCTCTGTTTTTGTATCTGATGGAAAAATCTGGTAATACTTTGTGCATCTGTTCCAGATGAAGTAACATTTAATTGTCAGCTCTTCTGTGTTGTGTGGGCAATTTAATAGTGATTATGTCCGGAAAGTCATGTGACCTCTTTGAACAACAATAGCATTTTATTTCATCCATAACTACCTGAAATAGAAAGAAGTATTTAGGATGTTTTATTCTGTATATTTTAGTTTATATATGTGCCCCATTGCGTTGAAATTTCATCATTGTCCAAGGGTTATAGTTCTTTTTACTAAACAGTGAGAATAGTATACTGTTATACCGAAATCAGTAATGGTACCGTTCAACGAATATAGGATATGCATGTATATACGGTCGGACTTAACATGACAACTTTTTGTAAAAATGGGAGCAAAAACCGACAGAAAGTTATCACTGATACTCATTGACTTTTCAATCTTTGTCAGTTATTTTTTATTGAAATTATTTTGGACTGACAAATCTGAAGTGGGGCCACATTGGGGGGTTAGAAACACTCGTAAACAAACTGTCTCCGTTATCGGTTTCGTATTAACATGATTTAACCCCAACTAGGAGTACACACGTTTACTCAGCGCAACTACAATACACCGAACCTGGAACTATGCGTATAGTAAATATGGATAGTACTATCCATTTCAACCACAGAAAATAGCTAAATTAACAAGAAACTGAGTGTACCTATACTAAGTTCCCCTTTTCTTAGATGTTAATCTTTGCATGTGTGGTGTTATTCATTCGATATTTGGAGATCGCTGAGACCGATACTTATATCATTTCCGGTACTTTTTCATTTCTTTTTGTTTTCTTACTTAATTTTCGATTCAGTGGTTCCACTACTCCGGCCGATTAAAAGCTCTGGGTATTGTTTAACCACTTATAATGTTAAAGGATATGTTGTCTGCTTTTTAATTTAGTCTTTTGACTGTTACTTGTGATATGCAGGCTTCATAACCGCTGCTCCCAACTAAATTCCATTATGTTTATTTCGCTCTTCGGGGCATTTAATTTTTATTAGATACTGGGACCATACGCCGTACGACATGGGGAAGAAAGACACTCCATGTCCATCGCCATATGCATGCCATCTTCGGGATGGTTAAAATTTTGTACTATTGATTTTATTAATATTGAGTTATGCTCAACCCGGGGCTAAAGGGCGTGAGCGGTAGTTAGCATATTTCACTACCGCTCATGAACAGTCTCAATCAAACCGAGACTGCAATATTTCGTATGTGTCGTTTTCGGCCGTTTCCAAAGGTCCATTATCATACTCTTTTTTTATACAAAATAATCATAAATCGAACGTGTTTGAGTCAAATGTTTACATCCGGTAGACACAATTTTCACTCGTTGTCGAAGTTTTTATTTGACTTTTTGTTTTTATACGCCATTTCAATCAACGTGCTTACGCAAGAGGCATCATCAAAGTATGTAAATATGCCAGTGGACAGGAAACCTCGTTGAAAAGGTCGCAAAATAACTAAACTTACCAAAACGTAACGTCACACCGCACAGACATAGCTTTACATCGAATCCATCGATACGCAAACACAACTTCCGCCGGGAGTACAGTAGGGTTCGACTACTGTGGGTATGCAATCTTGAAAATAAGTTAAAGGGACACATGGCAATCTTGAGTTTTATTCAAACATTAAAATTTGCTCCTCAATTTAGTTATCCTGCGTCATTTTAACTTTAAAACTGCTTGCATATAGTTAAATAAAAAATTGAGATTTCAATTTTCTTCACTATTTCACTAAATTTTTAAATATATTATTGATGCACTATTATATAAAGTTAGTAATATGTAAAAAATATTTGCTTTGAACTATTCTAACAATTACTATTAATGATTGAACAAATGCAAGTGAAGAGAAAAATAACGGGACGCCCTGAGTTTTTAAAAAATCAAGATTGCCGTGTGTCCCTTTAAAAGTTTGAAGATGTTTGTAGTACTGCAGAAACTAGATTTATATAAAAAAAAATTGTGTAAACTACGTAAAATAATGGTAAAACACTTGAGTAATGCATTTAGAAACGATAGACGATGTGTCGCACAACAATAGGCGGGTGTCATTTCAGACATGTTTGCTTATTATAAAATAAGTAAGTGTTGATCAAGAAGGGTAAAGGACTTAAACAGAGTTTCTTCCCTGATACTGATAATATTAATTCGGAGATAAATACTGCACCTACTGATTACTACTTCGTGAGTAACCTGCCTTTGTGATACACTATGTTATCAACTCCCGTGGGAATATAGAACTTTGCATTGATTCAGATACGTTGTATTGAAAGCGCTTATTGATTAAGATTAAGTCAATATTCAAAACGTGTAGCAATTCACAATGTAATTGTTTCAAAGCACTAGGAGAAAATAGCATATAAAGGAAATACTCACATAGATATTATGTTTTTAGTCGTATAGAATAAAAGATATGTGAACAATATTATTTTGTGATTATGTTTGCAACATCTGTACTTGACCATCTGACAAAAGTCTCTGCGATGGATGATCATGTTTTTGTTTGACTTGAAGAGGTTTAACAAAAACTCTGTAAATTAAAGCTTTAACGCTTAAATACATTTTTTTACATTTAAATGTTAGTTGTATTTTTTATTGCAACATTATATTTTTATATGGAAGGTATTATTCACAGCATTATTTCCACTACTATTATTCTCATGGAGAGTCAGTAAAAGGAAAACTGGATGTCAAATGAGGTTTCTTTATAATTTCAGCAATGGCGTTATCACCTGTCTTATCTTAACTTATTATATACTTATGATCATACTAACAGTCTATATTAAATCAAATCTCTGTTTTTAACAGATTGAACACTGCTATTACGATGCCTACAGTTAATCAAGGGATTTACCGTTGGTTGTTCAAGAGAGGCGCCACCCTTGAGGACTTTGCTGACAGACTTAACCATTATTGGACATGCGGTCTGCTTTTGGTTTTAGCCTGTATCGTTAGCTGGAAACAAGGTAGTAACAAGCCTATGGTTTGCTGGTGCCCCGCTGAATTTACAGACTGTATGGTCGAATACACGGAGAACACGTGTTGGAACAGTCATCGTATAGACTACCCACGTGACGTAGAACAATATATGGAAGCACGTGGGATAAAGTCAAGTCTCAACCACATTCAAAATGTTCCTCTTATTTCTGCTATGCCTATATCCGGTGTTGACCACGTGAGTACTGTCACGCTTTACCAATGGCTACCTGTTCTGCTATGTTTCCAAGCGCTTCTGTTCAAGTTGCCGAACACGCTCATGTATCTACTTCATGGTTTATCTGGAGTCAGTTTCAATAAATTGGCATGTCTTACTCGCGGATATAGCAAGTTGAATTTGAATGAACGGGAAAAACTAGGCCGGCAGACCGGACGTTATGTTTACAACTGGTGTAAACAGTTTGAAAACTGCTTGCCATGGCGGCTGCTTACGTTGCTCTGGTTTGTTGTAAAGGTTTTATATTGCGTCAACATCATCACTCAAATGTTTCTTATTGACAGTTTTCTGAAAACAACAGACCCACCAAACGACAATTCTACGTCATACGGTGACGTCATGGCTGATAACTTATTTGAGAACAATGCGACCTTGTGGAAACATTCCCCTGTGTTTCCGAGGCTAGTGCTGTGTAACTTCCTGATAAGACAGCTCATAGACAATCAACAGTATCTAGTGCAGTGCGAGCTATCAGTGAACGAATTCAATGAACGTGCTTACATGTTTTTATGGGTATGGCTTCTCATGGTCGCCGTGGTAACCTGCCTGAGCTTTGTCGTATGGTTGTCATTGACATTAATACCATTGTTCCGCAAAAGGTATACCTTGTTTTGTTACTTTTTAAATATACGTCAATTTAAGTAAGTTGGTCATTGGGAGGTAATTTCACAAATGGTCAACTTTGTTTCCCTATATTTATAATGGCAAAGAAATTGTCGATTGATTTAGCGTTTTCTATAACTTGAGACCCATAAACGTGATTTTGTGATGTTTTAATCTTCCTCTTTACCTTATTTGTATTTTTAAATGTGAAATAGTATGTTTTAACTAAATGGGAGATAACTCTAATACTAACATTGGAATACGAAATGTAAGTGAAAAAGAAGATCAATGAAGAAGTCATGCCGATGATTTAAAATACTTCACAATATAAAATAACGTTACATTTATTTAAGCTAAATGTGCATAATGGCTTGCTAAAATTTATTTTTTCAGTATAGTTTCAAATATATCTAGGAAGTTAATAGTTTTAACTTTACATTTTCTTAATTTGACATTCTTGTATTCTTATATACAAAATGCGAACTTCTTATCTACATATTGTTGCAGGTATATAACAAATATCCTGTCACTAGTGGATGACATTGACATCAACTCAATCACACAGCTCGATCTGAAGCAGTTTGTTGACCTGATTGGTGAAGACGGTGTCATGACTCTCAACCTAATTGGCGCCAATTCCTCGGAACACGTGGTTCTTGATGTCGTCCGCACGATGTGGAGAATGCGGATAGGAGACAGACCTGGATATGGGAGTGGCTTTTCGACTGCGATACTACCCGACGTTCGTGTTCCTATACAGCCTTCAGCGCCAGAAAATGACAAATGCGACTAATACACACATGTTTAATTGAAACTAGCAGATATTCTCATAATAAAACTGATAGAAATAAAAGCTAGTGTACATTGTGTGAGTTAGAAGATGAGTATTATTTATTTTTTTAATTCGTCCTTCTATGAACACATACATTAACTTAGTGTTAAGAAATTTTAATATAGTGCTTTTAAATGTATTTCTGCTTCATTTCCGGCCGTACACAGTGCAGGTAACCTGAGTTCATTATTGTCAAAGTGGAAAGTAAGGCACTAAGAACTATAGTATAGTTTTGTACTTGTCTGACTTGGAATTGAAACTGTAACTCATATATCAAAGTTATACAACTTTATAAAGGGTATTGACAATAAGTTGGATGAACATAAATACACACATAATGTCCCACCCTATTTCATTTGATGCGAACTTTAAATAATCAAGAGTTTTTATTTAGTTTGTTTAGGGAAGCATTTATTCTATGAAATACTGCAATCTATAATGAGTTAAGTAGTTATGTTCATCCTTATTTGGATACAAAATGAAAACTATTTAAAAATAATAATGTGTTAAAATTTAAATAGGTATAATTAATTATTTAACAGTATAAAATAATAAATGTGTGCGTAAGAGTGAATGTATGTATAGTGTGAGGTATAGTCTGAGTGCGAATGATTTGTGTGTACGATAATTTTCACAGTTTGACACTGTCACATAATACAAAAGATGTAATATGCTAGTAGTAAATAAACATGTGTTTAAGCCATAAATTAAAGAATGTGTTCTGTTCTATTGTGTTCTGTCAAAGTGCCATTGATTTCCGTGGCAGTAGTGTGAGTGGTTCGTCGAATGAACAAGACTATTAAACGAACATTCTCGGAACTGTTTTCCCAAGTCCGCTCTGCATTTCTGTTTAAGGTTGTTTTGTGTTAAAACTCGCCGTGTCTAGTTTTGATTTGAATTGATTGTTGTTTAACAACTCATCAAAACATTATTTATTTTTGTTTTATCCGCCCCAAAGTAAGGGAAATGACACACAGGAATCCGGGAACTCTGTCCTACCCTCACCATCAAATATATTCCAAAATGGCTCTTTGACGTACTCGGAAGATATACTTTGTTACACGGGACCGCTCGGTTTATTGATAATTATTTCGCCATACAATTGACGACGCTACCCACTCAATATTTATGTTTATTGTTACTGTGTATATAACTACTGCAATTTTGCGAAATTTGTCACTTCATAGATTTTATTGAAGGCGTACATCAAAGGTTAAATGAGACTTTTTTCTTCCGGGTTGTTTTCTTTGCTGATGAACAACTTTCTTTGATTTTCTGTTGTTTTACATTAATTGTAAGGTGTGTTGTTATAAACTTTGTAAATTATATACTTATATAACATGCTGATTTTTTTGTCAATGTGCAGGGCAAGCTAAATGCGATAACGCCCATTCCTTCGTCGGCCACCGTATTTCATTAGAACAAACATTAAATAAAACAACTGCATGCAAAAAACTCACCAAAGAGAGGAAAGACACTGATAAAGTAGGTGTTGCCTAGAAAGACGATATGTTCTTCTCTTTGGTGAGTTTTCTGCATGCACTTATGATATTTACGGTGTAGTCTATTGAAATACGACGGTTGTTTACGCAGGCATTTATTGATATCTTCAGAAACCGCTATTGATTGGGTCGACCCTGATACCTACCTATTCTATAAAAGGATCGCCTCATAGCTCTATGGTTGGAACCCACCAGAAGAACTATGATTCTCGCAGCTAGTAACTGATAATCTTATTTACTCTTCACAATACCGATTAAGATATATTTGTCAGCCATCTTTATTAAAAAGATTCAAAATGGATGGGGTATGGTCAAGTGTAATGATCAAACATATACACATTGTAAGCATGGGCAATGCCAACCTTATAGTGCATGACGGTAATGTAACACTATTGGTGTGAGCATTATACCAGAAAGTATACTTATATGGCAGGACATGTGCACTTTATATCGCAAACGTTTGGTATAATTTTACTCAAAGTTTTTTTTTTTTTACGTGAAATAAATATGCCCATAGAATAGTCCATTTAACCACCTAGAGAAGACGAGACATCATTTCAAAATGAAATAAGCCATGTTATCACATCATCCAAATTTCAATTTACACCATTGTAAAAAAACAAAGATATTCTTTCAATGATATGTTGTTTTAAAATAATCCCAGTGATATAGTATGGTGACATTGACGGACTTTGTTAAAATATTGCAAATGGCAACTATATGTGTGGACTTGTTCATGAGTATCATGTGTGTATTGAAGGCATATGACATATAAAGAAGATATTCTTTCTTTTTTTAACAATTGTATACTTCGAAAATTGGATGTAATAACATGGCTTATTCTATTTCGAAATGATGTCGCGTCTGCTTTAGATGGATAAATCTTTAGATGGATAAATCAATTATTTTATTGACCAATTTATTTCACGCCAAAAACAAAACAACTGTGAGTAAAATATTGTACCAACCATTTTGGATATAAAGGGCACACTTTTCCAGCTGTTGTCATTGAAGTTTAGACACAGATTTGGAAATATTTTATTCATTATAATACAATAAGTGCCATCAATTCATGTTTTATAACTACAACAACAAGCCTGAATATAAATGGACTATACCCCTATCATAAAAAAGTGGAAATCCATTTGGTAATAACTATATTCTACTGTTTATTTCGGACAACTAATCAGGGTAATACACCATAGATGTCGCTCGTTTCCGACTTTTAAGTGCACATCGTCCAAAATATCAACAGGAGGAGTTCTTGGTCCGTGTCATTGCACGAAACATTACAGAAAGTAGTTTCCAGCAGGGCGTATGCTGTAGCATTTAGTTTGGCGGCGTGGCGTCCGTTAGCAAGAGTTTCTCTTTGAAACCACTCAGTCAATAGTACTAAAATATCACATGGATGATCCTGATAGAGTTGAAACCTTACAGGAGATTCAAGAAGATGGCCATACTGCTAATTATAGCCGAAAGCGTAAAAACTTCTTTTTTCCAGAACGACGAGATAGATGTTGACAATACTGTTTTAAACTGATTGCTGGATACTAAACTGTTAAGTTTGTGTTATCCCCTTCGTAAAATTGTCAAAATTGCCACGAGGAAGTTTGTATTACATAGAGTTATATAGGGAAATATGTAAAATGCCAGAAACTCTGAAACTGCTGTCAATATTTCAATGAAACAAAACAGATCTGTCTTTGGATAGTGCACTTTCAGATTTGTTTTTCGTTGCTACGCGTGATTGGAAAAGGCCGCCGTTGTAAAGAATAAGACATTTAGGAAATTTCAAACAAGATTTCCTCCGAAACCACTTATTAGTTCTTAATAAAATATCAAGTGCACGCTCCTTGTCTTTGTTGATGATCGTCATAATCAAAGGAAAATAAACGTGACAAATCTACTTCTCTTAAACCACGAGGCACAGAGCTGTCGTTTATTGCATATTACATCGGCTTATAGTCATCTACAACATTTCTTAAAAAAGAGACCCTGGAATCAAATCTGGTCCCCGTGTCGGGGGTCATACTTTTACATAGAGTTATATAGGATAGTCTTCAAACAAATATTCTTCTCTCAAACTACAAGTGCCAGAGGTTTAATATGTTGCATTTACAATAAGTTTATGGGTTCAAATTTGGCCCCGGCCCAGGGGTCACACGTTTTCATGTTTTAGACTGATATAGGGAAAAACTTAAAACATATTCTTCTCTGAAACCACAAGGCATAGAGCTTTCATGTGACACTGAGGTCAAATTCGGCTCCACTCCGGGGTTCAAAGTTATCAAGCAGAATCTTTAAAAAAAAATTCTCTGAAGCTACAAGAACCAGTAGTTTAAAATAATTCATTTACCATAAGCTTATGATCCTCTACCAAGCTTGTTCAAATGTCAACCCAAGGTTTACATTTAGCCCCGACTCTGAAGTCACATGTTTTACGAAGACTTACATAGTCATACATTTAAAACAAATTCTTTTCCGAAACCACACGGTATGGAGCACACATATACTTCAACATAAGCTTTTGGTCCTTTTAAAAAAAAATGAAATGGTGACTATGGGGAAAATCTGGTCCCGTCCTTGGAGTCATAGGTTTACGTAAGAGTTCTATAGGAGAATCTTTAAAAAATATTCTTCTCATAAACTACATGAGCTAGAGGTCTAACATTTTCCGTGTACCATAAGCTTATAATTTTCTCATGGTCCTCTATCAAGTTTGTTAAAATCAAGATCATGAGGTCAAATTTGGATCAACCCCAGGGGTCACATGATTTACTGTTAAACTTGTATTGAAAAACTTTGTATTGAGATGTATACACTTGCTGAGCATAAACAGACAGATACAACCATCTAACAAACATCGGTCCCGAGATCCGTCCACGCCAATTGGGATATAACCCCTGGGTCATAACTTGGAAACCGTTGAGATTCCCACCCTATAACCATACATACACTTACTGGGCATGAGTAGACGGATACAACCATACAACCAGCATCGCCCTCGGGGTCCGTCCTCATCCCTGGAGAAATAACCCCTATGTCATAACTGGGAAATCGCTGAGATCCCACCCTATTGCCATATATACACTTACTAGGCATGAACACTTAAAGTTTGGCGTGGTCAACCATCGACTCAATGATCTAACTCTATTATGAATTTATAAGCTTGACTGACAATTTCTTCATCTTCGCGAAGATAATCAGGTGAGCGATTCATGGCCATTTTTGCCGTTTTGTTTTAACACTCTGAGTTCTTCATTTTTTCATCCGATCTTTGTCAATCTTGTACAATCCCCGCCATCCACACACCGCCAATCATTTAGAGCATGTAAACTTTGTTTGCCCCATGATTTTCACAAAATGTGTACTGCCAGAAGAGCGATACAGACCATCGTTTCTTCTTCTTGTTATTTTCCACAAAATTAATATTCATGCTAAAAAAAAGGTGTATCATCACAAGCAATTATCAATTTAAGCTCATTAAAAACAAATAATGGCTGAATTCCGGTACTTTACTGAACCCGGAAATAATTTCTAATGAACTTGATTTTCTTTTCTTCCAGATAGATGTACCAACGTTACCATAAACTTAGTAAAACGTTTGCAACATTTTATTATCGTAACCCTGATCTTCTTTCCAAATATAAAAGTAATTTAAAAACTCTTCTGCGACAAGGACTATTACAACATGACTTTTATGGTGACGTGATTGACAAACTTCCTAAGATCCTAAGTCATGATCACTTTTATACTATCTTTGTTAAACTTGTCTATCAACAAAGGTTATGACTATCATTTTGCAACGCACTACATGCTTGGTGTTGGACATTTACAGCATGCCACTAAGTTTTCCTCTTTAATTGTGTGAAGGCCGGACGGGCTGTGAACCCTACGATGACGTCTACCTAAAGCCCAAAAAGAACGGTGACGTTTGATGTTTGTCTGCAATTTTGTCTTGTCGTGCCCTCAATGGTTTGTTCTATTGTTGCTCTGGCTTCTGCAAAGTCATTGAGTACCTGCTTTGTGGCTTTCTAGGCTATTGTTCTTTTGTATTTATATATACACGAGCATCTTTGTGTTTTACTTGTATTGCCTATTAATGCTGCCTTATTGGTTAAAGAATAGTTCGTTGCGGGGATTTCTTTATTTTCTCTGTCCCATTTAATTGGGATGAAGTTGGGTAAATGTGAGGTTTGGTGCACCCTAGAACCTGGTTTAAACCCCCAGCGTCCTTTTTTGCCACTGACCGTTCCAAGGCGGTGTCCCTATTGTCAACCCTACTGTGTTTGTGATGTCTTATTTGGCCGTTTATTCATCTTTAAAGTTGGTCTTTGTTTCTGTGTGTGTTTGTGGTTGACTGTCGTCCTTGCATGTTGCTTTTTTTGTTCGACTTTTATATCTATATTCTCAAAGAATGCCAACATTCAGTCATGTGTGCAATTTTACCTGATTTACCTATATTTGCATTTGAAGTGAAATCTCCAAAAATTCACGGCGCAATACCCTAAATCTTATTATACATACTGAAAAAAGAAAGTTTAGCAAGCCCTTATGCACATCTCGCTGAAATAAATGTAATGTTATTTTATATTGTAAAGTATTTTAAATCATCTTAGATTGATCTTCATTTTCACTTACTCTTTGTATTCCAATGTAAGTATCAGAGATATTTCCTATTTAGTTAAAACATACTAGTTAACATTGAAAAATATAAATAAGGTAAAGAGCAAGATTAAACATTACAAAGTAACTGTTATGCGTCTCAAGTTATAATATCCGCTAAAACAATTGACAATTTCCTTGCTATTATAAAGATATAGGGAATCAAAGTTGACCATTTTGTGAAATTACCTCCCTTTACATTCAAATAAGAGCAAAATTATAATTTCTGTAAAATATGTAGATTACCAAATGTTGCTATTGTTTTCTCATATTTCTTTTGAGACTTATTCCCTTAATATAACTGTAAGTTATATTGCCACTCACCTCTTCTACAAATATCCTGTTATCTGGTCAACGGGATTTATGTTATTTACTTGCCAAACTTATTTTTATCAGTATAGATGTTAGTGTTAAGCTGTTTATGTTTCACGTGACTAAGCATGTTAACATACCTGTCCTATAATATATAACACCAGTCCTACCCATACATTCATCTATTCAATATTACACGGTCTCATTAATGTATCCATTTTAACATATTTAAGTGTTTAAACATATTTATTTTACATCGATTGCGAAACAAGTTCTTGCAACTTAGATGAATCACTCTCGATGGCTTCCTGGGTAGAACCAGTACTAAGCAATGTGGATTAATTATCTTGCTCAAGGATAAATAACGTGGCCGCGACGGAGCATCGAACCCACGACTTCTCAATTAGGCGTTCGGCGCTCTACCACTGGACCACGATCTCCACGATATATATATTAATATAGCCCGTGATTTCAGTAAAATTCGCATTGACAAAAACTAACGTTTGGTTTTAAGCCAAGAAAGTTAAGTGGTTTGCTTTTATTTACATGGGTATTCGTCATGTTTTTTTCTGGGTACCTTATATATACATACTGTTAAATATCTATTTATATGTACAACAAACCATAGAGTCTCTCGGTACACCTAAATCATATACACTGTAAAGTATCTATTTATATTTACACCACATCATCGAGTCGCCCCATTTCTATATACTTATATAAAATACAAATATGCAATTGAAAGGTGTGCGCATTTATCGCATATGTAGTAACCACTATAGCATGTTAATGATTAAGTTATCTATTGATTATATAGATAACTATTAATTTGACAGACACTTATATATCGAAATAAAAGTGGACATTAATATAAGAGTCTTCAACAAATAGAGTTGAGATATTTATTTTTAAAAGGTTAGAAATAAAAACATAACATTATGACTATGTAAACCTTTTCAGAAGTGGGTTCATAAATTAAAGTTTATTGTAACACGCAATGTATTTAATGTATATACATACTTGGATAAACCCAACACACTTATATTAAACGCTCATACATTCCAGTCATATATCTCTAATTAGGTATGAACAATTGGAAATTAAAGCTTTTTCTAGAAAAGGAAATGGAAAAGGCAGACAGAACGTGTAAATAAAGGCATCATACCAGGCTCTATTCTCCACGGGAAGTAAGCAGTATTGTAAGAATAGGCGATATAAAGAAAACATGGAGTAAATGAATCCAATATATGCGCCAACAACAATGTACACAATTACACATTAACCAGGGCGAAAAGAGAATAAACCGTTAAAGCTACACAATCTCTATTTAATAAAGTAACACCAATACAACCCATATGTATTAAATCTTTGCTTTGCAGTAGAGGGTGTCCACTTGTGTTTTCATTTTGACAGTACAACCCTGACTTGATTGGCATGATTTGGGAGTGGCTAATTCGGTTATTGCTCTGTTGAATCTTAAGTCAAGAACTGACTACAGGGCAATATATAAACACCTCGCTAATGCATATAACTGTATTAATACACACGTGTCGCTCAGGTCGATTACGTCGTCTAATGCAACACAATACAACCATGCACAGCAACTGAAACCATGTCTCAAACATAATGTAAATTGAGTAACCGTAAGTTTAGTCCTTTTATAAATTCGCTGTATTTCCCATTACATATCACACGAATATTGAATTAATACAAACGAGTTTCACGAACTTAAAGCTATAATTTTGATATGTCAATAATCCATCAAGCACGGACTCAAATTTGTTTCATAAAAATATGTGTTATTGATGTAAGAAATTTTCAGAATGCAGCGTCACCGTGTTGACTGGGTAAAGTACGGAAGAAAGGTTTTCTTGAGGCATATGCCATGTGAGGAATTTAAATTGTAGATTTGTGTTTGTTTGACATGAGTCTAGTCCTACTACTATATTGGGTTAACGTATAGTACGTTCGACTCTAAATAATCCGGAGATAAAGGTTAGAGCCTCACTGACGCCATTGTGTTACTTTGGAGTGTTCTAGCGTTTCATTCGTTTCTTCAAAAAGCATGCTACCAAAACTCAGATTTTAGAACCGCACATGAAGATAATAAGAGTCACATATATAAATTGAGGCCCTAGTGAAAACAAATCTATAATTTGCAAAGGCATGTTTATGGTCCAGATATGCTGGAGTATATATTTATTTATTCAATGATTACCAATATTAAAGTCCTCATATCGAGTACAAGCTCTAGAAATACGAATAAGTTGAGAAACATAGACCCCATAAGAAGTTGCTCGGGGGGAACATCCCCATCTAAATGGGAAAAATTAACAATATAAAAAATAAAATCATCTCTATTTTCATAGATTTTACTCATTATTTCGCCAGATGTAAATCAAGAAAAGAAGCGACAGTATCAGAAAGTTAAGTTTTGTTGAGTTGAAGTTCTTTAGGATAGATAGTATTAACCATAGCAGAAAAGAAAGGATTGTAAATGTTCAATATGTCATCCAAATATCGAGATGTATCATTAAAGGCTTCAATTACGTCTGCCTGAGTATCGGATGAAAGACTCAACATGAAATCTATTTCACAAATCTGAGACAAGAGGTGCACAGTTCGTACCCATAGGGATACCAACATTTGGTCTATAAACGGTAGTTCCATACTTCATTAGTCGTATTTTGGTTTTAATTTTGTTCTAAAAACAATGAATTGTCAACAAAATGTGGTTTAATTACTTGTTAATTTAATTTAATTTTAATTGAATTAAATTAATTTTCCTCAATAAAAGTACATTTTAAAAGTAATATATACTGCTATACCATAGATACTGTTCCATATAACAATGCTATTTGAAATACAATGAAAGATTTTTTTTCACTAGGGACTCAGTTTATATATCTGAGCTAATCGGTCAATGCAGCATATGTTAGCAGTAAATAAGCAAGCTTTACCTGTTTTCCATTGATCATTTGGCGTTGGGAAATAGGTCCTTAAAGGTATACGACAAAACGAGATTGGAGACGACATCAAACGTTGCCGTCCTTTACACGATTTCCGGTAGTCATCATTATAGGGTCATCATCATAGGGTCCCCAATATGGACCAGTCATCGTACAGTAAACATCGTCATAGGGTCATCATCATAGGGTCCTCAATCTGTCCAGTCATCGTAGTCAAAGAAGAAATCGTAGTGCTTAACTGTTAATACGCCAACCAGTTAACATATAGAGCATTACTGGATAACGGGTTCATACTCATTTTTGATAATTTTCAGGACAGGTTTTATAATTGTACATGCAGTACTATCAAGACTTAGAATGTCTTCACATAGGTTACAAATTGAAACAGGACGTTGGCAAAAACCACAAAGAATACCTGTAAACGAAATAAACTTGAAGATGAATTTCATTTTGTCATGGATTGTGCACTGTTTAATAACCTAAGACAAAAGTACATTAAACATTATTTCTATCGAAGACCAAATATTACTAAATTCATCGAATTGTTAACATCTGAATACGAAAACATTATCAAGAACCTGGCAACATATATTTTTAATGGTTTCAAAATTCGAAACGAACTTAACTATATTAATTCATATCTGCTCTCCCATATTTCTTTAACAAACCATATTGTCAAATATTAATTAGACGCATATATATGGGGCTTAGAGTTTATAATCCATTTTCATTGTGTAACTTGTTATCATTATATTGATATGCATAACTATATGTTTGTTAAACATTTGAATATTTCATAATCCTAAACTGTAACCTGACATTGACTATATGTTATGTTAAAATGTATACTCATGGACCAAATGGTATTTTGTATTATTGAATAAATCATGAAAACGTCATTGCAAAAGATCATTGTTACGAAGTTTGTAAATCACGTCATGATATAAATGGGTTTGTGATAGTCAGAAGCGTTATTATAGAAGAAGAAGAAGAAGAAGAAGAATAAGAAGAATAAGAAGCTTTTATGTACTAGTAATTGGTCAATTGGGGTCGAGGCCATCCCCAATTAACCGTACATAGTTTCATACATAATTTGCAATAAGTCATAAATGACCTCTGAGAAAATATAAATATATAACATACAGTTACTTATTATTACGATAAATGACAAGAACAATGATGCGGCATATATATTAAACAACAGATCTGCATTAATTACAATGTATATGGTTACAACTTCAACACTTATACTTTAGATTAATCAAGTTATAAGATACACAAGTGAGTGAGACCATTATATTATTACTTTGTATTATTACTACTATCATTTAATCAATTCAATTGTTAACAAACTCGTTTTGTATCATTCACTATTAAATTTAGCAGTCAATTTTGGAAACGTAAAACAGTAAATGTACTTTTACAACAGGATTCGTTTCGTATGTTAAACCCTTTGTAAACGTAAGATGCTAGATTTGCTTATAAAAGTTGCGATAATAAAATCTACGTTATTCATCAGTTTGTAGTCGAGTTGAGAACATTTACATTCATAGTTTCTGTATAATTAAACTGCTCCGCCATCGCGGTGTCCGTTTTCATAAACTTAGATCATTTATATCTTTATTAACAACGTGGGGGATAATTAGTCATATTGAAATTGAAAATACTTTTCATGTTATATCGAGAAAAGAAGTTGTATTGAGTTGAAGTTATGCGGATATACAGTATTAACCATCGCAGAAAGAGAAAAGTGCATCAAAAGTGTTCAATGTATATCATCCGGATGATATAGGTGTTAAAACGCTTCAATGACATTTGTTTGTGTATCTGGTGTAAAGCTAACATGAAATGACTTTCATAGCACTATACAATACAAGTTTGTTTCAGTTGGTGGTATATTGCCACATATTGCCTATGAGCAGTTAGTTATTCCATACTTGACAAAATGGTATCTAACGAGAATATATATATATAGATCATCCACAAACTTGCTTTAATTGTTCATTGTTATTGTTGTTTGTTCTGAGTTTGTGTTTCTGGGTGACTGTGTTCTGTGAATGCTGCATCTCTTTTTCGACTTTTAATCTACTTGTACTGAATGTCCACATGAAGTAACTGTCTTTACTTCATATTTTCACAGGTCCAGATTGGTGTCTTTTCTTTTGGAAAAGAAAGAATGAATGAACTTTTTTAGTGCACGAAGGCACAAATAGGTCATTGGTTCAAATGAACAATTAAATAGTCAACTGTTAAAGCACACGGCACCAATGTATAGGTAAAACTATCACACGGTAACAAAGTATAGGTAAAACTATTTACAAATAATGCATGATATGGTAAACATATTAACTTTGTATATGAAGATCAACAAGTGACCGTCAACAGGTGTGTAAACAAGCAAATGCAAGTACGAACCGATTAATACTAAATTATACAGTCTGTTTAAATAAGAGGAAACAACCTGTTTACTCAGTGGTTTCATTAAAGGGTACAAACAAGTGTTGTCGAGTTCCTTAAGCGAAAGCTGGACCTACTGTAGAGCTCGATCAACAGCTACATAATGCTGCTTTATCAGGAGGACCCTCGGTCAACAGCTACATAATGCTGCTTTATCAGGAGGACACTCGATCAACAGCTACGTAATGCTGCTTTATCAGGAGTGCCCTCGGTCAACAGCTACATAATGCTGCTTTATCAGGAGGACCCTCGGTCAACAGCTACATAAGGCATAATGATGCTTTATCAGAAGGACACTCGGTCAAAAGCTACATAATTCAGGAGACCCTCGGTCAACAGGTACATACTGCTGCTTTATCAGGAGAACCCTCGATCAACAGCTACATAATGCATAATGCTGCTTTATCAGGAGGACACTCGGTCAAATGCTACATAATGCATAATGCTGCTTTATCAGGAGACCCTCGGTCAACAGCTACATAATGATGCTTTATCAGGAGACACTCGGTCAACAGCTACATACTGCTTTATCAGGAGACCCTCGGGCAATAGCTACATAATGATGCTTTATCAGGAGACCCTCGGTCAACAACTACATAATGATGCTTTATCAGGAGAACCCTCGGTCAACAGCTACATAATGCATAATGCTGCTTTATCAGGAGACCCTCGGTCAACAGCTACATAATGATGCTTTATCAGGAGACACTCGGTCAACAGCTACATAATGCCGCTTTATCAGGAGAACCCTCGGTCAACAGTTTCATAATGCATAATACTGCTTTATCAGGAGACCCTCGTTCAACCTCAACATAATGCTGCTTTATCAGGAGACCCTCGGTCAACAGCTACATAATGCTGCTTTATCAGTAGGACCCTCGATCAACAGCTACATAATGCTGCTTTATCAGTAGGACCCTCGATCAACAACTACATAATGCTGCTTTATCAGAAGGACCCTGGGTCAACAGCTACATAATGCTGCTTTATCAGTAGGACCCTCGATCAACAACTACATAATGCTGCTTTATCAGAAGGACCCTCGGTCAACAGCTACATAATGCTGCTTTATCAGGAGGACCTTAAACAAATGACATTATTGGATGTTTTTAATTTCTCGGAGGTAGTAAAGAGGGATTTGCTCAATATAAATTCACACGGGTATATTTACGATAGGAAGTAACTTCTTTCCAAACTGGAAAGGAATTCATGATATGAACCATTGTATATTAACATCCTCAATGGAAAAAATAAATTACTCTGAACACGAATATCGAAATTAATAATGTAAGGCAATCTGTACTTGGTACAGTTGTAAAACAAATGCCAAATGTGGTTTTTTATAAAACTAAAATCATCAAATAAGACATAACCAGCAGGAGCATAGCAACATTTTGAGTCACTACAGTCATAGTTATTTTGAGTGATAGCATATATGTTAAAGATTGGACATGTTTTAATTGTTGTAATTAAAAAAAATGTATAACTTAGTTTGCTATAATATTTATAAAAGTTTATAGAAGTGTCAGAGTTGTTGAAAAAAATATTGCAGAAGATTATGGATATCACAATTACCTCGAAAACTATTTAGTACGTCAATGTCATCGATTCCGTTATTTTAGATAAGATTTTTACAAAATGACTCACGAGACTTCATGCCGCTTTGGTGCCGGAGAACATGTTGTGTATAGAACGTTTACCAATAAATCCCCAACGATCAAATTTAGTGAAGGAAACAAAGAAGGGGTTCAAATCATTCGCTGTTGTTTAAGCCCCTCCTGTCAATAATGCCCCGACGAAGCTCCAGCTGTTGTCTGAGCCCCTAAATGGCGTTTCACAACAAAAGGGACGCAACACATATATACTGTGATTTTATTGTGAAAACGCCATTTATAACAGATTAAGGGGAGGAAGTTTTGTATTGTAATCGTTTAGTTAAAGCACACGTCGATATTGAAAAAAAAACACATGCTATTGTGTTAGAGTTATAAAATAGATTATATGTATATGTTTCTTATATTTTGCCACTATATATACGCAATTTCATTGATTATTACGAATAACCGATTACCACGTGTATAGCTCTCCCTGCACACGGACCTATGACTTTACACACAACTCCTTTGGAGGATGGCATAATTTCATAGTATAGGCTTATCTTACCCGAGGAAATCGAACCTGTGACGTATGGGACGAGAGGCAAGTATGACCAAGTATGCTAACCACTCATCCACCACAACAATATGACTGGAAGAAATTGTTTTTTTCAATAAACAGGTTGAAGGAAATAAATATAAAAAAGAAAAAAAAAAAAAAAAAGAACAAATCAGAAAAAACTTCCTTTTTTTTGTGTTATACTATATTTCTGTATAGACATGTATACAAACATCAAGATATATTTTTAAAAAAATAAAAACCGTACACCAAAAACAATCCTACGCAAAATTCCTTCCCCATGTAAGAGACCATAGTGATCTCTTACATGGGGTATGATTGCTTTTGACTATGGTCTCTTACATGATGTATGCTTTTGTTTTACTATAGTCTCTTACACGGCGTCGAATTGTTTTTCACTATGGTCTCTTACATGGGGTACATTGTTTCTGGGGTACAGTTTTTCATTTATTTGATATGCTCTGATGTTGTGCTCTGCTGTTGTATACATGTCTACTACGGTCTCAACACATGGGGTAGGAATTTTGGTGTACAGTTTTGCAATTATTTGATATGTTTTGATATTTGTATACAAGTCTAGACAAAAGCAAACAATCAGATTTTTTGATTTTTTTAAGATCCTTTTGTTTTTAAAGATTTTTTTTAGGTCCAAGAGCGTTCCTTTAACCTTTGTTTCAATACCGTTCTTCTAGTTACAATTGATTGCAAATCAGGTCCTGATATGGTCTGGGATGTCATGTTCTAAGGTGGATATAATATATCGGAATGGAATGTCTTCGATTCCTAGCACACATTCTCTAATTCACAAAAAGCGGAGTATACATCTGTCATGATGCTATGCATAACGTTCACGCAATAACTTTCACGCACAGTACCGTAACCAGACATAAACTGACACCGAGGCAAAGAATATATTGGGTGAGAAGTGGGTCGTGGGTCGGGAAGGGCAAGGGCGGATCCGGGGGTATGGGTGCACCAGGCTAAAATCTGAAAAGTAATATTCATATGTATATAGTTAGCTTTTGTTGGTTGCGGTGTACATATGGTAGTGAGATGGGTCTAGGGGCGGTCCAGTTCAAGCACCGGGAGCACCCCTACCTAAAATCTGAAACGTATGTATTTTGATTTTTCGTTGGTTGATAGTTAGGCAGTGGGGTGGGGGCATGGCGGATCCAGTTTGCATAAATCATAAAAAAAAGTATTCTTACTTTAGAAAAAATCTGCATGCACCCTCCTCAGAGGCGGATAAAGGATTTGACATTGTGGGTGGAGCGCAAGTTAAATCCAAAACAGACGTACGCACGCACGCACGCACGCACGCACGCACTCACTCACGCACGCGTTGTTTCCAGTTAAGGGGTGATGCGCAGCTTTAAAAATCACTATTTACAGCCAACCCACAACCACTGCCCCGTCCCCCCAAAAACACAAACAACACTTAACAGCAACAACAACAAAAAGCACAAAACACTAAACAACAACTATTTTTGTCACATAATGCGTACAAGTCACATATTGCATATTGAGTTTTGACACATTATATGAATAATCACATTCACCTCCTGTTTAAAAAATAATTAGGAAGTAGTAACGGCTAATCTTCATATTTTATCTTGATGTAAATGGAGGATGAGCCTGGCACGTTCGTTCCTGTTAGGAGCCATATAACCTTTCATGTGTTGTTGCGCCTTAAAACACAAATCAATTCAATTAACTTTTTTAAACAGTAGTCGAATGTGAGTATGCATACAGAAGAGAAGCCATATAATCTACATACATTAAGATATTAGGAGATGTGAGAGATGTTTCTATTGTCCTTTAATTTTCCGAATATGCCTAGTTACTCATTTTAGCAAAGTAGAAGTTACTAGTGCCTAATTAACTGCTATACCAGCCGCAATTACGCATTAATCGTTGATATGAATGTGTATGGTCTTTTTTTAATTCAAATTTCCTAAGCAGTTACTACTTCCTAATTAGAAGTCACTAGTGCCTAGGAATTAACGGAACTATTAGCCGATACATTGAGTATACAGGAGAAATACCATATTATACCATTTAACGAAATAAAAACTTATTATATGTGACTTATTTGGATTTTATCCTGCATGAATACACACATTCGCCTACTGTTTAAAATAATTAAAGGGTGTTAGAGACATCTCTCACATCGCCTAGACATTACCACTTATTATTTTAAAAAAACACTGTCTTTTAGCTTAATTATCACCTCTACCTCCACCTCACCTCTACCTTCTATAATGTACCAGTCGGTTTATTTGCAAGAACACGATTTAATAATTACATGTGAATTGATGAATACTATTGGTATATTGTTTGTTACCTTATCAAACCATGTACAAATGCAGAGGGAATCTGCATATAATATAAGAACAATGTTCGTGTGGGGGGTGTGTTGTGGGGGTTGCGGGGAGCACATACTCTACCCACCCTTTCAGATTAGGAGAGAGGTGCTGTCCCCGCTGTTCCTAATTATAGATACTGCACACGGTCTAGTCTAATTATCGTTTCCGAGGAAAGCTCCACGGGCCTTTTGCCTCATTAACACAGAAATTCCAAGAGATATGTCATTAGCATATATAAGGTACGACTCTTCCTACATGGGACTGATCTACGTCTTAACATTTTCTTCGAAGGATGGCATAAGATTCACAGTACCTAGGCCGAATAATGAAAGGTCATTTGCCCAAAGCCCTCATATGGAAAAAAACATTGCTTGCAATAGTTAGAGTAAGCGAAATGACAAGTATGCGTACACACTGGTGAGAAACCGTTTAAGGTACACTATCAGAGTTTATGAATATATCGTCCCTTTCGCGTATCAATAAATTCACCTAAGCAGTTTATTATGTCCCTCAGGACTGTACTGACGCTAGCTGTGTAGATATTTTCCTTGAGGACAGTACTGAACCCAGAGAAGCTGGCAGGTGATATTTTCACAGAGATTAGTATTGACTGTATCCGTTTATTGTTTCGCTGAGGACTGTACAGACACACGATTTAAAAGAACCTTATTACATTAAAGCAGACCATTTTTAAAAACAAAAACGTCCTTTAGTTTAAATACCACCCATTTTTTCTGTCATTATAAAGTACCAGTAGCTTTATATGCAAGAACATGATGTCTTAGTACAATGTGACTTGATTAATACGTTTGGTATATTTTAGCAGCTAGAATAGTAGCTCTTATGGTGCGTACTTACAAAATAGTTACTTTGATGCCCTTTTAGAATAAGTAGGTATCAGGGTCGACCTTATCAAGACAGGTTCATGAAGAGATCAAGCAAGACATGCATAAACAGCCGCCATACAGCATTAGATTAAACGTTAACAACCAAGCGTACATGCATAAAACTCACCAAAGAGAAGAATACCTCATCGATCTAGACATTTTCGTACGACTAGTTAATGTTTTTCAGGTGAATATCTCTGGAATTTTTACATTTCGACATATCTCGCTCTGACACGTATTCTGTGTTTTGAAACTTAAACTCGTACACAGCTAACAGAAATCGACAACGTCAACAGGCAAACGTAAGATATGTGAATAGGCTGAGTTTCCAAATACGGAACAAGACGAGGTGCGGGGAATATACTCTGTCCAACCGTCTCAGGTTATGGGGAGAGGTGCTAGCCCACTGTTCTTTTTTTTTAAACTTCACAAATTCATTTCTGATTATCATGACAGCCTCGTTTCCGAGGAAGGCTTTGCTGGGATGTTGTCACTGATTAACACAGAATTTCAGCAAAATATGTAAGGAGCATAATTATATAGGGTGTGGCCCTTCCTGTACATGTGCCTGGTCAACGGCTTGACATCCCCTTCGAAGGATGGCAGTTTCACAGTATATGTACCTTGCCCGAATAGTGAACGGTCATTCATCAAAAGCACTCACTTGGGGAAAAAACATTGCTTGCAAACAGGTAGGGTAAACGAAAAGACAAGTATGCATACACACTGGTGAGAAATCGTTTAAGGATAGGACTATATTGTCCCTTTTGTGTTTCAAGGAAGTGACCTAAGGAATTTATTTTGTCCTTCAAGACTTTACTGACGCTAATTCTTGAAATTGTCCTTGAGAACAGTACAAAAACGATGGAAGCCAGTAGGTGATATTTTCGTAGAGTTTAGTAGTACTGACTGTATTCGTTTTAGGACAGGACTCCTAACGCCGGCGATATTGGCTCTGAGGACGGTACTAACGCTAGCTGTTGACATTGCCTCTGAGGACAGGACTAACGCTACCTGTTGATATTGACTTGTGAACGGTACTTACTATAGCTGTTGTTAGTATCCTCCTCGGGGGCGTTATCAAGAGCTAGCTGTAGAACTACAATATCAACAGCTAGTCTGTAACATGCTCAGGTATCAACAGCAAGCTTTTGTTCTGTCTATATGGACACTATCAACAGCTATTGTCTTTAACATCCACATGAACATATCAACAGCCAGCGTCTTATAGCCAGAGGACAGTACTAACGCCAGCTGATATTGCCCTGTAGGATAGTACTTAAATTAAGTATAACCTTAGCTGTTGATAATGCCCCTTAGAACAACAATATTAACGCTAGATGTTGATATGGCCCTTAGAACAGTAATGACGCTAACTGTTGATATGGCCCCTGAGGATAGTACTGATTCTAGATGTTTATATTGCCCCTAAGAATATTACTAAGCTGTTGATTTTGCCCCTGAGGACAGTCATAACGCCAGCTGTTGATAATGCCCCTTAAGATAGTACTAACGCTAGCTGTTGATATTGACCCTAAGGACAGTACTAACGCCAGCTGTTGATATTTCCCCTTAGGATAGTCCTAAACCTAGCCGTTGATATTGCCCCTAAGAAAAATAATAATGCTATCTGTTGATATTGCCCCTGAGGATAGTACTAATTCTAGTGTTGATATTGACCCTTAGGACATTATTAAGCTGTTGATATTGCCCCTGAGGAGAGTACTAAACGTAGCTGTTGATATTGCCCCTAAGAACAGTAATAACGCTAGCTGTTAATATGGACCATGAGGACTTTACTATCGCTAGCTGCTGATATTGCCCCTAGGGACATGACTAAAACTAGCTGTTGATATAGCCACAGAGGACAGTACTAACGTCAGCTGTTGATATTGCCCCTTAAGATAGAACTAACCCTAGCTGTTGATATTGCCCCTGAGGACAGTAATAAACCTAGCTGTTGATATAGCCCGAGAACAGCACTATCGTTAGATGTTGATACTGCCTCTAGGGACGGTACTAAAACTAGCTGTTGATATGGCCCCAGAGGAAAGTACTAAACCTAGCTGTTTATATTGCCTATGAGGACAGTACTAACGCCAGCTGCTGATATTGCCCCCGAGGACAGTACTAACGCCAGCTGTTGATATTGCCCTTTAAGATGGTATTAACGCTAGCTGTTGATATTGCCCCTAAGGACAGTACTAACGCCAGCTGTTGATATTGCCCCTAAGGATAGTCCTAAACCTAGCCGCTGATATTGCCCCTTAGAACAGTAATAACGCTAGCTGTTGATATTGCCCCTTAAGATAGAACTAACCCTAGCTGTTGATATTGCCCCTGGGGACAGTAATAAACCTAGCTGTTGATATAGCCCCTGAGGACAGTACTAACACCAGCTGTTGATATTGGCCCTTAGGACAGTACTATCGCTAGCTGTTGATACTGCCCCTAGGTACGGTACTAAAACTAGATTTAGATAATATCCCTATGGATGTTTAAACGCTGACTGTTGATATTCCCATAAGGTCAGTTCTTACGCCAGCTGTTGATATTTCCCATGAGGACAATACTAATGCTTGCTGTTCATATTGGCCCTGAGTACACTACTTACGCCAGCTGTTGATATTGCCCCTAAGGACAGTACTAACGTTGGCTGTTAATATGGCCCCTGATGACAGTTGATATGGCCCCTGAGGACTGTACTATCGCTAGCTGTTGATATTGCCCCTTAGGACAGTACTAAAACTAGCAGTTGATATGGTCCCAGAGGACAGTACTAACGCCAGCTGTTGATATTGCCCCTTAGAATAGTACTATCGCTAGATGTCGATAATATCCCTATGGATGTTTAAACGCGGGCTGTTGATATTTTCCCTGAAGTCAGTTCTACGCTAGCTGTTGATATTGCCCCTGAGGACAGTACTAACCGTAGCTGTTGATATGGCCCCTGATAGACATCTAGATATTTTGGAGTTATGTAGATAAACCGTTAAAAATATCTAGATAGTTATGTAGCTACCTAGTGACAAAAATAGAATACCACCATTCTGGTGATACTTAAATAACTCGTGTATTTATAAAGCACAAATACAATTATTCACTTGTGTACGTAATACCGTTGGTGAGTACATGCACCGCACTTGGACCACATGTGTCCCTAATATGTTTTTTTTCCAATGAATTAGACACGTGCCCTTAATTCGACCGAATTACATTACGCGGTCCGAGTATTAACTTTCATACCCATCTAACCCCGTCTCCAAAAAGTGAAAGCGGAGTTGGCTGGGTATGAAATAAAACCTTAATTTTGGCTTTAAAAAAGCGTATATTGTAAAATTAAAACATTTAATACGTAATTGTAAACAGGTTATCGCGTTATTTCAGTAAAATATGTTTTAAAATGTGTTTTATTGTCAAAAATATCCGTTACAAAATCCTGCTAATATAAGCTTTCCCATCGCTTAATGGTATTTAGGCGGGACCACGTAATGAGGGACACGTGTGCGTAATTCGGTCTGGCTCAAATACGGTTCCACAGTGTATAGCACTGATCATGGGAGGTATATTACCTTTGATTTTCAATATATGTTTGCATATACTAGTATCATTAAAGGAACTAGTTTTCACTATCGGTTAAGAATGTCTTCATTTCCTTATGTTGGTATCATTGGTATATCTGATGCTTGGTGGTATTAAATATGTCCTGCTACAGTTATATGTTGCCTTTCACTTATAGAGATATAATTCATTAATTGTCAATTAGAAGCCATGTCTCATTACTTTCCCGATTACAGAAAAAGTAGTCTCTGGTTCAAGAATCAATAACATTGTGATTAAACATGAATGTTGTATTTAATTATTTATTTAGTTTTATTTATCTTTATGTATGTATATATGAAAGTATGTATGTGTGACAGTATGTATGTGTGTGTGTATGTGTGTATGTTCCTATGTGCGTATGTGTGTGTGTGTGTGTGTGTGTGTGTGTGCTCGTGTGGGCGTGCGTGCGTGCGTGAGTGCGTGCGTAAGTGCGTTTGTGCGTAAGTGCGTGCGTAAGTGCTTCTATGTCTTAGCGTAGTTACGGGTCTGACGCAATGTTATTTATTTGATCTTTGGAGATTGGAGCCTGATATTTATATTTAGATATCGGTGGTACATTTTCAATTGCTTTTGTTTTCTATACTTAATTTTCGATTCGGTGGTCCCACTACTCCGGTCGATAAAAGGCTATGGGTATTGTTTAACCACTCATAGGATATGTTGTCTGCTTTTTAATTGAGTCTTTCGGCTGTTACTTTTGATACGCAGGCTTCATAACCGTTGGAGCAACTAAATTCCATTTTGTTTATTTTGCTCTTCGAGGCATACAGTTGTGTTAGATACTTGGACGGTTAAACGTATATACTATTGTTTTATGAATATTAAGTTCTGCTTTACCCGGTACTAGGGTGAGTGAGCGGTAGCTAGCATTGTTCACTACTGTCCATGAACAATCAAACTGAGACAGCAATATTGCATATGTATCGTGTTCTGTCGTTTCCAAAAGTCTACTCTCATACTCTTTTAAGATACATAACGCAGCAGTCGCATACATGCGTCGACCATGACAATGCATTGTGTGATGGTATTATCACATAATGCGTACAGGTCACATATTGCGTATTGAATTTGACGCATTATATGAATAATCATATTCACCTACTGTTTAAAAATAAATTGCTGTATACCGAATTTAGTTCAGTAGAAGGTATTAGTGCATAATTCCCTCCTGTACCAGACAATGCATATCAGTTTACAAAAGAAACATGATGGCTCTGTCATCCGTTAATTTCTTTTTAAAACAGTAGTCAAATTTGTGAATTCACGAATAATATGTTACCTTATCAAACCACGTACACGTGCATTGGGAATCAACACGTAATATAAGCAAAATATTCATGCAGGGTATATGAGGATGGAGAGGGGCATACTCTGCCCATCCTTTTCAGATTAGGGGGAGAGGTGCTGACCCAGGCAGTTCCTAATTTTTGATACTAAACGTACTCAAATCCAATTATCATCACAACGTCGTTTCCAAGGAAAGCTCTACGTGTATTTTGCGCCACTGAGTAATACATAATTTCATCAGGATCTATAATGAGCAAATACATCCTGTACATGGGACTGTTCAACGGCTTAAAATCTCCATCGAATGAGGGCACACGTTTCACAGTACCTTGCCCTAATAATTAACGGTCAACTAAAGCTCTCATTTAGAAAAAAACATAAAGGTAGGGTAAACGAAAAGACAACTATGCATACACATACATACTGGTGAGAAACCGTTTAATATTAAATATCACAAGTTATGAATATATTGTCCCTTTCGCGTATCAAGGAAGTGACCTAATTAGTTTATTAACCGTTCAGGAGTTTACTGACGCTAGCTGTTGATATTGTCTTTAAGTACAGTACTCAAGCAATGGAAACTAGTAGGTGATATTTTCGCAGGGTTTAGTATTAACCGTATCCGATTTTTTTCTCAATGAGGACATTTCTGACACATGATTTAAAAGAATACAATTATTATATTAAAGCAGATCATTAAAAACAAACTGCCGCTTAATTGTCCTACTTTCTTCTGGCTTTATAAACTACCAGCAGGTTTATGTTTGCATACAAGCATTTTATTTCTTACTTAAATATTGTGACTTGCGGAATACTCTAGTTATATTCTTAGTGATATTATCCAAGCATGTTCAGGTGATCAACACATAAATTGAGCAAACTATTCGGGAAGGGTGGGTGAATGCGGGTGGAGGTGGGGTGGGGTGAGGGGGTGGAATACTCTGCCCAAAACTCTCGGATTTCATGTGTGGCATACACACTGGTGAGAAAGACACCGTTTAAGATTAAATATCACAGGTTATGAATATATCGTCACTTTCGCGTATCAAGGAAGTGACCGAAGTAATTTAGTTTGTCATTAAGAACTTTACTGACTCTATATGTTGATATTGTCCTAGAGCACAGTACTGAGCGATGGAAGCTAGCAGGGGATGTTATTGCAGAGTTTCGTAATGACTGTATCTTTTTTTTGCCCTGAGGACAGTACTGACACATGATTTAAAACAATATAATTATTATATTAAAGCTGATCATTATTATATTAAAGCTGATCATATAAAATAGCCTATTGCTAAATAGCATACCTTTCTTCTGGCTTTATAAGTTACCAGTAGGTTTTTATGCAAGCATTTGATCTCTTAAGTAAAGTGTGACTTGGTGAATATTATTGTTATATTCTTAGTTCTTATTATTGTTAACCCTTTTGTGTTTGTGATGTAGTTTGCATTTATTATTACTTTTGCCTTCTTATTTGTCTGTTTGCGTGTTTTGGGGTTTACTGTGTTCTGTGAAAGCTGCAATTCCTATTCGATTTATATACCTATTTCTATTATTCCAAGCATGTTCACATGTATAGGTGATTCACACATTAAGTAAGCAAAATATTCGGGTGTGTTATGGGAGGGTGGGGGAATATACTCTGCCCACTATTCTCAGATTATGGAATAGAGGCAGCATACTCGTACACACTGCTGAGAAAACGTTTAAAGATTAAATATCACAGGTTTTGAACAATCACTTTCGCTCATCAAGGAAGTGACCAAAGCCGATAATTTTGCCCTCAGGACTATACCGATACTAGCTGTTCACATTGCCCCTGAAGACAGTACTAACGATAACTGGCTGTATATATTGCACCTGAGGAAAGTAGTAAGATTATCTGTCGATATTGCCCCAGAGGACAGTATAAACGACTTCTGTCCTTAGTGACAAAACAAACATTATCTGTCAATTAAGTCCCAAGCAACAATTCCGGCGCCATCTGTCAATAAGTTCCATATACACAAGACTGAGGTAACGGTACGCAATACACACTTCATTTATCAACAAGGTCCCTTTTGACAATTATGACGCCATCTACCAATACGGTCCGCTTCAACAATACTTAGGCCATGTGTCAATAAAGACAACACAGACTACGTCTGTCAACAGTAACGTCCATTCAGATCATACTGACGCCGTCTGTCAATAAAGTCCCTATTGACAAAACAAACACCATCTGTCAATAAGGTCCATTAAGACAATACTGACTCTATCTGCCAATAAGGTCCCAATCAACACAACTGACACCATCTCTCAATAAGGTCCCTATAGACAAAAAATAATGAAACAATCTTTCAATAAGGTCCCAAAATAAAAAAACTGATGCCACATGTCACTATGGTCCCTATTTGCTATACATCTGTCAATAAGGTCCCTATGCACAATACAGACTCGATCGGTATAGACCACACTAACTCCATGTATCAATAACGTTGTTATTGACCAAACAAGCACACTCTCTTAATAAGTTCCTGATAGAAAATACTGAGGCTATCTGTCAATAAGGTCCCAATCAACAATGATGGCAAAATTTGTCAATAAGGGCCATTTATACAATACTGACGCGATCTGTCACTAAGGTCTCTATCAACAATATTGACGCCATCTGTCGATAAGATACCATATCAACAGAAATGACGCCACCTGTAAATATGGTCCGTATAGACCATACTGACGTCATCTGTCGATAACGTCCCTATTGAAAATACTGACGCCTTCTGCCAATAAAGTCGCAATAGACAATATAAACGCCATCTGTCAATAAGGTCCCTATAGACAATACATACGGCATCTGTTATTAATGCCCCTATCGACAATACAGACGCCATCTGTCACTAATGCCCCTATAGACAATAATGACGCCATCTGCCAATAAGGTCGCAATAGACATTACAGACTGCATCACCCCTTTAACTGGTAACAACGCGTGCGTGAGTGCGTGCGTGCGTGCGTGTGTGTGTTTTGGTTATAACTTGTTTTTTTAACTTGCGCCCCACCCCCAATGTCAAATCCTTTATCCGCCCCTGAGGAGGGTGCATGCTCCCAATATTTTTCTAAAGTAAGAAGACTTTATCTTATGGATTTATGCAAACTGGATCCGCCCATGCCCCCAATCCCTGCCTAACTAACAACCAAAGAACAATCAAAATACATAGGCTTCAGATTTTAGGTGGGGGTGATCCCGGTGCCCGCAATGGGCCCACTCCTAGACCCATCTCACTACCACCTGTACACCCCAACCAACAACATCTTACTATATACATATAATTATTACGTTTCAGATTTTAGCCTGGTGCACCCATACCCCACGGATCCGACCTTGCCCTCTCCGACCCACGAGCCTCTTCTCACCCAATATATTTCTTCGCCTCGGTTTAAGTTTATGTCTGGTTACGGCACTGTGCGTGGAAGTTATTGCGTGAAAGTTATGCATAGCATCATGACAGATGTATACTCCGCTTTTTGTGAATTAGAGAATGTGTGCTAGGAATCGAAGACATTCCATGCCGATATATTATATCCACCTTAGAACACGACATCCCAGACCATACCAGAACCCGATTTGCAATCAATTGTAACTAGAAGAACGGTATTGAAACAAAGGTTGAAGGAACGCGCTTGGACCTAAAAAAATCTTTTAAAAAAAAAACGATCTTAAAAAAATAAAAAATCTGATTGTTTGTTTTTGTCTAGACTTGTATACAAATATCAAAACATATCAAATAATTGCAAAACTGTAAACCAAAATTCCTACCCCATGTAAGAGACCGTAGTAGGATGTATACAACAGCAGAGCACAACATCAGAGCATATCAAAAAAATGAAAAACTGTACACCAGAAACAATGCTACCCCATGTAAGAGACCATTGTCAAAAACAAGTCGACGCCCTGTAAGAGACCATAGTCAAAAACAAGCATACACCATGTTAGAGACCATAGTCAAAAGCAATCCTACCCCATGTAAGAGACCACTATGGTTATGTTTTGATGTTTGTATACATATCAGACATCAGAGCATATCAAATAAATGAAAAACTGTACACCAGAAACAATGCTACCCCATGTAAGAGACCATAGTCAAAAACAATTCGACGCCCTGTAAGAGACCATAGTCAAAAACAAGCATACACCATGTTAGAGACCATAGTCAAAAGCAATCCTACCCATGTAAGAGACCACTATGGTTATGTTTTGATATTTGTATACATATCTATACAAAAATATAATATAACAAAAAAAAAGAAGTTTTTTTCTGATTTGTTTTTCTTTTTTTTGTTTTCTTTTTTTATTTTTATTTCCTTCAACCTGTGTATTGAAAATAACAATTTCTTCCAGTCATATTGTTGTGGTGGATGAGTGGTTAGCATACTTGGTCATACATTTCCTCGGGTAAGATAAGCCTACTATGAAAGTATGCAATCCTCCGAAGGAGGTGTGTAAAGTCATAGGTCCGTGTGTAGGGAGAGCTATACACGTGGTAATCGGTTATTCGTAAACAGAACTGCACATAATAAATGAAATTGCGTGTAGATAGTGGCAAAATATAAGAAACATATACATCTAATCTATTTTATAACTCTAACACAATAGGATGTTGTTTTTTTCAATATCGACGTGTGCTTCAACTAAACGATTATAATACAAAACTTCCTCCCTTAATCTGTTATAAATGGCGTTTTTACAATAAAATCGCAGTATGTATGTGTTGCGTCCCTTTGATTGTGAAACGCCATTTAGGGGCTCAGACAACAGCTGGAGCTTCGTCGGGGCATTATTGACAGGAGGGGCTTAAACAACAGCGAGTGATTTGAACCCTACTGGAGATGAACTTGAGACCATTCAGGTCCAGTGAAAATGGCGTGGCCACGTGTTACATCTACTACAATGTGTCTAGCGTGCTGACATTTGTTTTCATGTGAGTTCCATCTTTGTATTCACGAATGAAATATATAAATATTGAGCTGTTTGTCCAACACTGTATACCACGGCATTGTGTGTTTTAAGTCAAATACAAACCACGCTAGATGTGGGACAGTCTATATGAACAGCCAAATTTACATTTAACATTCTACAATATTCAGTTAATTTAATGGTCTAGTTGCTATTTAGTTCGTTATGAAATACGAAATATGCAGACATTAATTTAAATTAGAGACTCAGTTCATGAGACACGGTTTCCAAACTTTAGCGCTGTTAGTCACATACACAAAAGCAATAACCTATGTAATTATGTCAAGGCCATAGCTATTGAACTTCCTTTATTAGAAACACGTAGCT
>JAWPHD010018842.1:5000-38158 GCA_037043455.1 Cyrtodaria siliqua
ACACTAATAAAACTAATATTACATAACGGATTCGAAATTTGGGGGTTCTTAAATGCAAACGTAATAGAACGAGTACATCTTAGTTATTGTAAAAGTATACTCGGGGTTAAGAAATCCACTCAAAATGATTTTGTATATGGTGAACTAGGCAGGACACCTTTAAAACAGCATAGAATTATAGCTGTAATTAAGTACTGGTTAAAAGTTTTAAATTGTGAAAGCAATAAATACATAAAAGCTATGTATAATATGATGCTTTGTGACACTGAGATGAGGCCTTATAAGAAAAACTGGGCATCAGCAGTAAAATACTTGTTAGAGAGCATGGGTTTTAATTATGTGTGGTTATTTCAGGGGGTTGGAAATATGAGTATGTTCATATCAAATTTTAAACAAAGATTATCAGACACTTTTTATCTAAAACTGGAATTATCGTATACAGGATTCTTCGAGAGCTAAAACGTATTCACTTGTTTGTGTATTCTCGTATAAATCATATCTAGAAAACGTTCAAATAAGAAAATTTAGAGTAGCACTGTCTAGATTGAGAATGTCCTCCCATAGGCTACAAATAGAAGCGGGTCGTTGGCATAAGCCACACCGTATTTCTATTAATGAGCGCAAATGTTGTATATGTGACGTTCTAAAAGACGAATACCATTTTATATTGGAATGTACGTTATATAAAGAAATAAGAACACAACTTATCAATGGATACTATTGGCAAAGACCAAATGTTCCCAAATGTATAGAACTGTTGACATCAGAAAAGCTTACTACTGTAAAGAATTTGGCTACTTATGTATTTGATGGTTTTAAAAATTCGAAATGACATATATTACAATCAATAAATACTAGTACTCTCCCAAGAGGTACTCTAACAACAATATTACTGTATGTGACACGTGGATTTGAAGAATGTTTCTCAACAATTGTTGATAGTAAAACTTATACTGTTAGAAATAGCATAATTAAAACTGATTTAGAATGTTAGTATATTGTACAAAATTTGATACTATGTAATGTTTGTTACTGCCATCGACCTCTGCAATTGAAAATTGTTTGTGTATCTATATACCAAATGGTCTACTGTATTTGTTGAATAAACTATATAACGCAACACTTTTATTTTCTTAACTGAATCAAATATCTTGACATTCTCGCCGAATGTGGTTATTTTAATGTCAAGTCTAATGATTCATTCGATATCAAAACATTATGACATGAACTATTATGTGTTTCCTAATTTTGCTGCATCCGTATTTTTGAAAAATGGTAGAGAATAATGTTTTGAAGCAAACATCTTCAATTATAAAAATAACTGCGATATAAATTTAAAAACAAATGCTTATAAATTGTCGTTTAAGGTTATAGTAGTCTGACGTGTCCATGTGTGAAAGTAAAGTAAAGTAAAAAAGTGGAATATGCATTTTTTGTGCTATTTTTCGGTTCACACGATTTCAGCCAAAAGTAACATGATTAATATGAAATTCAAATTTTGACAAGAGTTGCGCGCAACACAGTGTCTCGCCTAAAGTGACATGTCCATCATACATGTTTCAAGCAATCTTCATCTTGACAAAATCGAGGGTTTATAGCAACTGCTAACGCTGTCAAACACTGTTGTCAGCATTCAGTAGGTTAGCATTCATAGTTTTCCTTAACACATCTTCATCTTACCACAAGGAACGTTGTTATCCATGACCAATAACTCTGACTTTCATTTCGGCAGAGTTATACAGCCTTTTAAAGTAATAATTATGAATGTTTTCCACTTACCAGTATTAAAGAGACACTGTCCATAAATAAAAATATTTAGAGCCAACTCAGAGAGAGGAAGAAAGATTTTTTTATTTGTTTAGTAACATATTTATTTCCAGAATATTTATTGTTTTGGATATAGATAAATGAAAAGTCCACTTAAATACATGTACCGTCTGAAGAAGATATCATTGGAATATTCAGTAATGTAGTTGTGTAATATCGTTAACTTAATTATATATGTATATTGTGTTTTATAATCTCAAAGTTACAGTGTCCCTTTAAACAGAGAAATTCTTTTTGATTTAGATAAATATATTTTGAAAAAAAACTTGGAATTGATTGTTGTGTATTAAATGTTTGTCAACATATAGGTTATTTTGACTTGCTGTATAACTGATGCAATTATCCAGTTTGTCAACTTGTATTGTTTCACAAAATGACATTTTAATCTAAGGGTATCATGTTTTATCAAGATATGTCAGCCGAATTAATGTGATGTTGCTGATGGCATTGCAATAGCAATTAACACTGGCTGTAACAAAACCGATGACAGATTTAGATTTAGCCTCAAAAACGCCTCAGAAATATATACTTCTTGTTGGGCTACCTCAAAGGGGAACAAAATAAAACACTGAAGTGCCGAATTTCTAAAAATAGCGCATAACAAGAAAGTAGAATTTTGGGAGGTGTTCTAAATAAAAAGTGACTTTTTTTCGAATTTGGCTCGATGCAGGGAACCAGAAAATGTGTCGATATATTAAAATGTTAGGCAAGGACACTCATCTACATTTCGAACACATACTAATATAAAAAGAATCATATGTGTTGTGTCCCTGAGAAAGACACTTTATCTGCATTTCTACCTAGGAAGACATTGAGAGAGATTCTTACAATCCATATAAAATAGATAAGTTCAAAAAAATATGAAAAGAGTTATTGCAAATGAATGTGGTGGTTTGTACTAAAACACAATACAATAGTAATTATATTTGGCAGTTTAATCTCCATTTCTGTTTGTAATGTCTGTATTTATAAGACATAAAACCAACATTGTTGTTCTATAGCGACTATGCCTCTTTAATCCCGTAAAGCAAGTAACATACAGGCAATCTACTACTACATATGTAACCTGATATTGTAACAACACTGTACGCAATGTATCTCTCCCTTTTGTAGAAGTTCATTTCTCTGAAGTTTGCTATTAAATTCATTCTGTATAATCTAACAATGGTTGTTTTAGAGTATAACTACTTTTTTCTGAAAATCCCATTTATTTAAAAAAAGTCCGAATCAAGGAAATTCCACTGTTAATAGTTCACTTAAAGTTTATCAATTAACAGCTTGTTATTGAAAACAAACGACTGGTGTGGTATTTATCTAGTATTGATAAATTCTCCTGTTGAGTTAATTTGAAACAAAAGCAATTATAAAGGATAAACTTTTAATGGAGTATCAAATTACCCATCTGCAGTAGCCGATATAAAGTTCTGAGTAATTACGTTCCTGTCAAACCTTATAAAACTCACATTGACATGTGCAGAGATTGAAATGTGTATGTATTTAAAACAGAAGCGAAATATAGTTTATGGATGGCCAAGAACAATGTCCAGTGGCAGTGAGTTTAGATATGAAATCTGGTACTCCACAATTTTATATTGCTTCAACATTTGAAATTTGGAGATTTTACATGAACTGTGGAATTTGGAGACGGTACATGTATTTATGAGACAACTGACCTTGACATAGGGTCATTTGGAGGCTGAAAGTTATTGCAATAAGAACAATGACCAGTTATGTTATATATGAAATTTGAACATTCTGCTCTATAGGACAAAAAAGTAAAACAATTTAACGCACATTTTAACACAGTTTTTGAAGACGGTATATGTATTTAAGTGACCGTCACTCCGACCCATGATCAGTTGGAGAGCTGGAATTATTGGTATTAAGAAGTACAATGACAAGCAGATTATATATGAAATTAGAACACACTGCTCCAAAGAACAAAAAAGTTATAAGAATTTAACGCACTTTAACACATTGTTTTTGGAGAAGGTACATGTATTTAAGAGGCAACTGACCTTGACACAGGGTCAGTTGGAGGCTGATAGTTATGTAATAAGAAGACCACTAACCTGTGATGTTATATTTGAAATTTGAACAATGTAACTTTCTTGTCCTTGGGAGTAGAATGTTTAAGTGTCCTTCTTAATGCCAATAACTTCGTCCTTTTATGTGCAAGTTTCTTAATTTTGTGATAAAATTCGAACTTTTAATTCAACATTTATATTTGTCTTAAAATAAAACATATGATCATATTTAAATTGCAAACACAGTTTTATACAATTATGATATGCATTTAGTGGAATTATTTGGTTTAAGGTAACACTTTACGGCAATAGAAACATATAGTTTTAACAAGAGGCCCAACAGGGCCTGTGGACGCTCCGCTGGCTAATATGGCTCATAACATCAATGAAGCGAGTGGCTATCGTCTTCAAGAGGCAAAATACAGCATTTAAAACTAAATCAAGAGCCATAACTCCGCCATTACTGGTCCGATCTGGTTGGTTTCCGAACTTGGCCAGTAGAGATAATAAAAATAAAAAATAAAAAAAATAAAAATAAGAAAAAAGGTAAAAAAAATAAAAAAATAAAAATAATAAAGAAATATAAAAATAATAAAAGAAAGATAATAAAAGGTAAAAAAATCTGGTAAAGTTTTGGTAAAGATCAGATGAAAAACGAAGGCCCTATCGTCTTAACAAGGCAAAATATAGCATATTTAACGAAATTAAGGGCCATAACACCGCTGTTACTGGTCCGACTTAGCTAGTTTTCGAACTTGTCCGAGCTTTTATTGACGTTAACAATCTGGTAAAATTTGGTAAAGATCGGATGAAAAATGAAGGCCCTATCGTCTTAACGAGGAAAATATAGCATTTATAACTAAATCAAGGGCCATAACTCCGCTGTTACTGGTTCGATCTAGCTGGTTTTCAAACTTGTCCGAGCTATCATTGACATTAACAATCTGATAAATTTTGGTAAAGATTGGATAAAGAATTAACGCCCTATCGTCTTAACGAGGCAAAATATAGCATTTTTAACTAAATCAAGGGCCATAACTCCGATGTTACTGTACCGAATTGGCTGGTTTTCGAACTTGTCCGAGCTTTTATTGACATTAACAATGTGGTAAGGTTTGGTAAAGAGCAGATGAACAAGAGGTCAATGACCTTGAAGCTCTACTGATTGAATTTGATTTCAGGAAGTAGTCGCTACAGACTTGTTTTTTGAAAATCTATTTTTAACCGTGGCGGCCATCTTGAATTTCCGGCCGACCTGAAATTCTGCTAGGATCAATTAGACATCAAGAGCAACATTCCTGTGAAGTTTCATGAAAATCCGTCAAGTAGTTTCAGAGAAGTAGTCGCTACATGTTTTCATTATATAACTCTTTGTAAACAAAGATGGCCGCTGGCAGCCATGTTTAACGTCAAATCAAAACGATTTTCGACAAGGACCAACATCATGTCATACTGATCATTTTAGAAAAAGTCCCATATCAATATCTCTTATTGTTTTGAAGAAGTAGTCGCTACAAACTTATTTATTTTAAATCTATTTTTAGCTGTGGCGGCCATCTTGAATTTCCGACCGACCTGAAATTTTTCTAGGATCACTTAGACATCAAGAGCAACATTCCTGTAAAGTTTCATGACAATCCGCCAAGTAGTTTCAGAGGAGTAGTCGCTACAAGTTTTTACTATATAACTCTATGTAAACAAAGATGGCCGCTGGCAGCCATGTTTAACGTTGAATCAAAACGATTTTTGACAAGGATCAACATCATGTCATGCTGATCATTTTAGAAAAAGTCCCATATCAATATCACTTATAGTTTTCAAGAAGTAGTCGCTACAAACTTGTATTTTAAAAGTCTATTTTTAGCTTTGGCGGCCATCTTGGATTTCACATCAACACGAATTTTTGCTAGGATCAACTAGACTTTATGGGCAACATTTCTGTAAAGTTTCATGAATATCCATCCAGTAGTTTCAGAGGAGTTGTCGCTACAAATAAAAGTTTACGGACAGACTGACAGACGGACGGACGACGGACGCCGCACCACGGCATAAGCTATGCTGATCTCTGATCAGTAGAGCTAAAAAGGAAGGTCCTATCGTCTTAACGAGACAAAAGTTAACGACGGACGACGGACAGACGACGGACGGACGACGGACAACTCGGCATCCCATAAGCTCTGCTGCCCTTCGGCCAGAACAGCTAAAAATGGAAAATAGTATGTACCTAAATCAAAATGTAAATTAAAGCGAACCGCGTGAAATTAGAGATTATTTTTAAATGCATACGTTCTAATTGGCAGTTTCACATACTTAAAAGACGCATTTTTTATGATAAAAACTTCCGCTGAAAAATAACATCTGAAACAAAATTGTTTCGTTATAAGTTGAACACCTCTTATATAATGTATATATACTGTACACTCATTTCCATGTACTATTACAGAAAAATCCAAATATGGTTTGTGTAAAATTGGTTTCAGATCGTTAAGGAAAGGACAGTACTGTTGTAGAGTTCGTAACCACAACTTTGTAACACGAAATTCAGAAATGTTCAATTTCCGGCCATTTTAGTATTGCATTTAATATAAAGAGATTGCAAAATGTTAGGTCCTAAGTTTGCTCTCCTGCTTGAGTATAACGAATGTTAACACATATAAACCGCTTAGTTATTTCAAGTGAATGCTTGTTTTTTGTCCTAAAATGATTTTCATATTTGGTTTGAGGAATCGAACAGTCATGTTAAGGAGAGCTAGTTAAGCATACTGAAGACAAAAACGTGATTGGTCTGTAATACTTGAATGATATATGTTATCCAACCAGTTATTTCCCCTTTCTTTACTTTTTAAATTTCAGTGTGATTGACCTGTTTCACCTAAGACTGTATGTATTCATTCTGAATTCATTACTTAGACACCGCTGCGGGTTCGAATCCCACTGGGAGCTCGACTTGTAAGTGTGAAAGTGTCGATTCTTATGGATGGTGGGAGGTGTACAGTAATGGTTCTACCCAGGAAAAGTGGATGGTCTGCCTCTACCACAAAAAATCGACCGTCATATATAACCTTAAATGTGTTCAAAATGACGTAAAACACCATACAAACAAACAAACAAACAAACAAATCATTACTTAGAGTGGAAAAAGTCGTATTCAGAAATTCGAGCAACAGTGCCCCATTCACAAAGTGGTACTTGTTCGATGATGACTTACTACAATTGTTCACGTTGCAATGCTCCCATCTGACACGTTTGTCGTTCGTGTAACACCAGGGTCGGGAAGAGTCTTTTGTTGTTCTGCAGAAGTTGTCGGGAATACCTTTGTCGGGAAAATCGTTCTCATTGTATGAGTGACGATGCGGGATCTGCGAATCCCAGCGCTGGCACATATAAATATTTGCCGTCACCGATACTTGACCTTCATAATTGCGCGCTTGTCCGTTGTAGAAACAGTTGTTCGCTGAAAATATAAACATTTTGTTTGAAAATGTATTTATTTATTTTGTTTCATTTCTCTAAATCATGAAGGTAGCCCTCTTGATACAAATTAAGTTCCATTGTTCAATGTCCAAATAGCCATTTTATTAGAAATCATTGCTGCTAGTCAAATTTAAAAGATCCAGAAAAGCAAACAAGAGGACAAATGGCACAGAATCGCTCATCTAATGATCCTGGTGAAGCGGAAATAGTAGTGTAAACATGGGATTTAGAGCGCAACGACACAAAATGGTCACAAGAGGCCAACATCAGTGATTGTTTCAGGCTGAGTATATATCCCCCTCGAAATAAAAACATTCAGACTGTGCCTAGAACCATGTCAGCTGCAGTGTATAACATCCGAAACAAAAAGTAATGGCAAATGGTTACCCTTTGTGTGCAAATTAACTGGCACTAGTTTTTCGCAACACAATTCTGAAGCCCGACTCCCTAAGGAATCCACGTCCACACTGTATGTTTAAGAATGTTTAATGTTTAAAAACCATTAGCATGTGCCGACTATTACCGTATTATTGACTTAACATCTCCCTCATATCCCAAAAACGACTAACATATTGTGAACTTTTAAAATAAATAAAGCCCCTTCTGTAGAAGACTTGTATAACTATCTAAGCTTTATTTCGTACATCATTCATGAATTCAACTGGCCTTAGATCAAACTGGTTTTCCTTTCTCTACGACTTTACCATCATATGATGCTCTGACCTTCTTTTGTTTTACAAATTTGAAAGTCATTGACCTAAGAATCATCTATGTTTAATGAAATCATGCTGAAATCTTTGTAGTGGTTCTTGAGAAGAAAGGTTTATGACTTAGTAGTGCGGCGTTCATCTGGTTCGTAAAACTTAAAAACAAAATATGGATATATTGATATTACATTCGGAGTGTGGTCAAAATTGTGCTAGCGGTTTAGGATGAGATATCGTTTATTCAAAGGTCAAATTCTCTAAACATCTCAATAATTGTGAATGGTGCGTTGGAGATAACCCAACACATTGAGTGAAATATATCATGTAGTTGTTGTCTCCCTTAGTTGTTATTGTAAAAGGCATGGGTTCAACAAATGAAGTTTGGATGAATATTTATGTTTACCTAACTGACATCCAGGTCCCCAGAATCCCTGCGCGCACCTGTTGTAGCACGTGCCGGTGACTTTTTCACATGGTTCGTCATCCTCACATCGACACCTATATTTACATTTGTAACCAAATGAACCGTCAGGACATCGGTGCATGAGGTCGCGTATTTCACCTGAAAATATAAAAGAAGCATAAAATACACAGTATTATTGCAGACAAATTACATATACTCTTTATGGAATAAACATTCACCGTACAATGCCCTTCGTATTATGTGTTGTAACATCAAAGTACATAGCATCCAAGGAACCACCGTTTCCGCTAAATGAGAGAGAGAGAGAGAGAGAGTGAGAGAGAGAGAGAGAGAAGGAGAGAGAGTTGGAGAGAGAGGGGAGAGAGAGAGGGGGAGAGAGAGCGAGAGAGAGAGAGAGAGAGAGAGAGAGAGTGAGAGAGAGGGAGAGAGAGGGAGAGAGAGAGAGACTGCCCACGGGACGCGTAACATAATGCCACTCCTATTGCCTAAACATTAAACATACGATAAATACGACGGACAAATCGCGGGATGTGCTACGCTACCCGCAAGATACATTGAAAGAACATATAGGCGTTGGTCGCATGCACCTTGAACGATACTTCAACCTGTCCATATAAATACGTTTTATTTAGTAAAGTGTTACCCCTCTCTGTATTGATGTGACGCACTTTGCCATGTTAATTTTCGCTATCTCTCCAGTTCCATTTATCCTCGTCTTTGACGTAGGCGAACAATGTGTCAACATATCCGCCATATTAGATCATAATTCTTAATTTACACATTTGTCTGAGTTATGTCATCATAGATAAGCCTCAGAGCGCACACAGTATCACCGCTATGACAGATGGATGTAACAGGCTAATGTATTAAGATGGCTGTGTCCCCATGGTCTATTGGATGATGACAGTTTCTCCAGAGGAAATTAATCAGAATCGCTAATAAAAAAGATCGATATTTAGTATTTGACACCAAATTTACATTCTCTCAGTGTGTGTAATGCATTACACGGTGAAGACTGTACCTTTAATATAAATTAATTTAAACTTCTTTTTTTTTTTTACAGTGATTGCGAAACAAAGTCATACAACTTATATTAGTCACTCTCCAATGCTTTCTGGGTATAACCGGTACGAAGCAATGTGGATTAATTATTTTGCTCAAGGATAAATAACATGGCCACGGCGAGGATCGAACCCACGACCTCTCGAAACATATGCCAGTCACTGTCGTGAGAAATAACAACACTCACTTGCTCTGAATCTGTGTTAACTCTCATTTAAAAGTTAAAGGTGAATGGCCACCCTTTTTGTAGTATTATCAAAGAAACAAATTTAACTCTTAAACATCATATGAACGTTTCTTGATAGTCTCGGAGATATATTGAAAACCGCTACTAAGTTGTATGTAAAAGACTATGTATTATTTGCTTGACGTAGATACTACTTTTACCACTGCGTCACTTCACGGGGAAATGAGGTAGTTCTGAATTGTATAGCTGCAAACTATTGCCAGATAATTGACATGTCGCCAGTACTTAGATATCTCCGCCCTATTGTTGATGTCGTCGTATATTGACAATAGTTCATATAACACAGTTACACGTGCTTTATACACGTGCTGTTGTTTGTCGGAGGTATCGTTCTGGTTTGATTGGTTGAAATGGATAAATGATTGACAACTGGCGACATGTTAATTGATAAATACATTTACCTGTGGATTAATTTACCTGTTCAAAGTTGTCTACGTCATCAAATAAAATCTTATTCTCGCTTTTCACAGATACTGCAATGTGTGAATTGTAAATATATTGTTGTGTATTGATTTCGATTTAGATAAACATCAACATGTTCATGAAACAAAACATGGCCAGAGAACTTTAAGGAAATTATGAAAAAAATTAACACTGTCTTTTTAAAGAGTTAGTTTGAAAATAACTGAGTTTGGATATACATGCACCAAGAGACGTAATAACACAGAGATTCGCAGCTTATTCAAATATTACGTAATTTCGTAAGTCATAAGGCAAAAATGCAAAATATCGTTCTTGATTTTCTCTTCTTATATTAAAGACAGAAACAAGATAACAGTATCAATGCACACTGCTCATTATTCTCTCCTTAATTTGAGACCGGTCCTACCACCGTTGTAAAATATGACAAAGTCTATAGGCATTTACAATTTTAGTAAAACATACCACAACATACCACAACAACATCAAATAGTATAGAATATATGGTCGGACATTTTAAACATGTTTAGTAAAGAAAGACATATTTTGATAATATCAATGCATTCAAATTGCAATTGTATTTTAATGTGTGACCATTCGAAGAAATGAAATTTCTATACTCTTACATTTATATTTATTATATAAACGAAGATGCATACATGACATTTCGAGGCTTTCCAATCTTAAATAATAAAGGACATTAATGTTTCCAATTTGTTTATAACGCCCCTGATATAACGTATGTTTACGATTACACATCGTATTCTGTTAACGTTTCCCCATGATAATTAACTTGTGTTTTTTTAAAGCTCGTATTTCAATAATACAATGACAACGTGCCATTGTGATTGTTTTTATTTAAGTACATTACCGCCAAATGCCACTGTTTACACATTAAGTCAGTTTCTTAGAAAATGATAATTTTTAAAACTGTGAAAGCAATACATGGTATTATTTTCTGCTTCAGGATGAATCTGCACGCGGCCAAAATGTTCCAGCCTGTACAAATCCGGGCAACTCAAACTCAATTGTGTTTCATTGGGATTGTAATTGAATTTAATATGGCTATACACTGCCATCTGAGGCAAGAATAGGATGTTTTTTTCCCTGGCGCGGAAATATAAAGTTTCTCATTTTGTTTCATACAATAATGAAAGTTGGCATTCCTCCCGAAACGAACAAACACAATATCCGAATGCGATGTATATAACGAGATCCAAATTAATATAATATTCATCAAAATCGAATTGCTTTTCTCCAATGACAAAATTTATGACGCTGATACACGCGAAAATAGAGTTTTATACCTCTGCTCAATGAGTTAAGGAGATGATGAAGCTGATATGTACTTATCAAAAGTGATTAATTTAATGGGAATATTTCATATCACACCTTAAATATCACCCTGAGACCTTTAACCCGAGGGTTGATATTGGTCGAAAGTTTATTAAGGGCGTAAGATGCAAATAGCTAATATATATAGTTATGTCATGTAGTAATTAATTATCATTGTAAAGTGTTACAGCAAAGATGCGATCAAAAATGTTCGATGTAGGGTAGCTTTACAGTAAAGATACAACAATAGTGTGTAGTAGGGGCGGGAGTTCGTTTTGTGATTATTTTAATACTCATTTAAACCATTTTGCATATTTTTTTATTTCGATGTAAATGGAAAGTGCATTACTGTTGGAGCCAAATAACATTTTGTGTTGGTGCAAAAAACTCAATTCAATTTAACTCGTACCTGAATTAAAACAATTATTAATCGTATAGTGTTGAATTGCCATCACATAATGGGTTTTATACTACGAAATCTGCGTTATCTGCTATCAAAGACGTAAAACGTAAACAATTACTCAAACGATTATGAGCTATGCTATTTCAGCTGGAACACTATTTCCGGAAAAGTTACAGAAGCTGGGGAAAATTCAATGCCACTGATCGCATTATCGGCAAAAAAACCTATTCCAAACTCATTTCCAGCTGCGAGAGCTCTAGTACAAGTATAATAGGTTTAAGGACGCGTTGAAAGATAACGAAGATTTGTTTCGAATTTACGGAACTACTTCGTTTATTTGAAATTGAATTAGTCTTTGCATTTGTGGTTTCAGAAACTCGATTATATCAGTTTCGGATATTCTCATAGATAGACACACACACACACACACACACACACACACACACATACGAGGATTTGTTTGTTTATTTGTATGATGCTTTACGTCATTTTCATCACATGTATATGCATATACATTTTATATAATTATGACGGTCGCTTTTTTTGTGGTGGAGGTAGACCACCCACTTTTCCTGGGTAGAACCAGTACTGTACGGCTCCCGCTTGGCACATACGAGACAAGCATAACATGTCTGAATAGTACTGTTTTCATTAAGTCACAGCTTACTTGCTATTATAGGGTCTCACGGCAATCTTGAAGTGTTTATCAAGCAGTGAAATTACATCTCGACTTTTTAATCCAGTATCATTTATACGTTTATACTTTACATCCGCATATAAGTAAATATACATATGCGTCATTAGGTCGTGTTATTCTACCATAGGTTTAAAGTTCCCCGGCCATGTTTTGTTTCATGAACATATTTATGTGTTTTTTTTAAATCAAAATCAATACACAACAATAGATATTTACACTTCACACATTTCAATGTCTGTGAAAAAAAAGCGAGAATAAGAATTTATTTGAAGACGTAACAAACTTTGAACAGGTTAATTAATCCACAGGTAAATGCATTTATCAATTATCTGGCAATGGTTGTGCAGCTATACAATTCAAATTTGCCTCATTTCCCCGTGCAGTCACGCAGTGGTAAAAGTAGTATATACATCATGCAAATAATACTCTATGTGTTTCTCTCCGGGACTATCAAGAAATGTTCATATGATGTTTAAGAGTTAAATTTGTTAATTGATAATACTACAAAAATGGTGGCCATTCATCTTTAAATAAAATATTGGTGCAATATATCAACAATTCATAATACGCAAAACCAATTTACTTTATACTATTCTTATAATTAATATTAATGATGGAACAAATGGAAAAATTAACGAGACGCCGTGAGTTTTTAAAAAAAGCAAGATTGCCGTTTGTCCCTTTAAGGCAACACAGACGACTAACAACTATTATCAACATGCATGCAATTAGAATTGCACATTTCATTCATAGTCACGAGTAACCGTTATAAAGAGGGATTGGGCAATTTTAAGAAAGAGAGCCACTCAAAAATTCCCCCAGAAATTGCAATCAAAATGTTGGCATTCTATTGTGCTTACCATCCTGCGCACTGCTAAATATAGCCTGAGATAAGCTCCGCCTTTTGTTGTGTAAGTTTCAGTGCAGAAGTGAAAGTTCACAGAGGTCAGCATATGTAAATTTTAAAATATGCAAAATGCATTAATAATGTGTACAACAATCCCAGTCAGCAAGGATCACTGAATCGAATAAAAATATTTTTGTTTTAATGTTTTTGAAAATGTAATCTTCAATGAAAATTCATGTCAGTATTCAGTGCGGATTCCATACTGTGTAAACAGAGACATGTGTACAGAGTTTGAGCTGCACAAAGGCTTTGCGATGGAACTATCTATGAGAAAAAGGTAATTTAATGAAAATCTGATGTCTATTTAGATATTAGCTGACAGTCCACACGGGAGGTCTATGGTATTAATGCATGGTAACGTTGTACTCATGAAACATTCATTACGCAACTTAAAAAATAATGTTGAAATTCACATATAACTGCACACTTTTGGTACAAATGTTTTGGCCTGCGTTACGAGTGTCAGCCTATATATTATTTTCTTTTTAAATTTCCGGTTGGGTACTCTGCTCAAAAGTTGAACACTCAACGGCGCTGGATACCAGACCCAGGTTATCTAGACGCTTATACGCGTATTCGTGATTCGTACACCGACATCTTGTTTAATAACTATCCACAGATTGTACTGTATTCAACTTCGTAGAACCTTTTTATATTTAATACTGAACGAAATAGATCTTCGCATAATTTGATTGTTATTTCAAGTCTATTTTTCATCCTCTTTTTGAATCTCTGCCTCGTGAATCTCTCTAGATACGAGACGTATTTGTTATTAGGGAACGACAACGAGTCATTGATCGTATATAATTCCAAGACATAAGTAATATAATATGTCCCAGCTTGACAACAAAATTGAGAAAATGAAATAAATAGATCACTAAATCATAATTGTAACTTCGCCAGATATCGTGCTGGCAGAAATAATGTTTCCATAAAGACGATATACTGATGTATCTTGTCTGTGTCTGATAAAGATGTGTCGGCAAAAACTATACGGTTTTCTTTTATCTAGATTATACAATTATTTTCAGTTCAGAGAATTCGTGAAATGTAATTTCCTTGCTGTGCTTATCTTAAGCGTAGTGCCAAATAATATTAAAGAGACATACAGCAGGCTTGACAACAAACCAAGGGTCTTTAAAAAAAATTATTTTTTTGAAATTTCGAAATATATATTGTTCTTATAGAACATCTATCGGAGTTAACTTTTGCTATTGAAGCATTAACATATGCTTGCATAAAACACAGATCAAGATTGTCGTGTGTCCCTTTAAGGTGAGTAAATTGCATATTGAAAAGTAAGGATTTATATTGTGTGTATTTGTTCTTTTATTACACCACATGCGTAATATATATATGGTCCTAAGCATTGTTTTAAATGCTATTACTTGAAGAGCTTTCCGTGTTAGTTTAAGGATATCCTATACAGTAGTGCAGAATACAGTTTGTATGTTGTTTAGCTTGCAACAAGATCATATGGTCGAACATAACGACTATAATTTACAGTATCGGCAAAACGTCTACTATTCGCGTGCATTTTATTCTTGCGGTTCTTTTCTAACCCAGCATGCATGGTAATGGCATTGTGCACGGGAATATTCCGTGCCTATTTTACTTTTGACTAACAGAAGTCCTGTCAGGAACGCAACTATTATCATCAAATATACTGTAACGAAAAAGAAACGCAACTCGGGAATATCCGCTATATATTGTACAATATGCCGCTGTTAATCGAATGGTACATGGCTACGTAAGAACTTTCCTTTCGAAAAAAAAGAAAAGACTAAAACAACACGTAACACAGCAAATAGTATTCCTGCAAAGTTTCATTATTGTCAGAGTTCGCATTTGGCTCAAGCATGTGAACAAACTTAGGATGCAAAATTTTGTAAACTCTTTACGTTAATTACAGTATTGAAATGGCTCAATCAAAGAAGAGGAACCAAGTTTAACATTTATGAATTTCTTGTTACAAAAGTGTACTGTGATTAAAACGTCTACAACATCCGTTATAGTTGTGTCCTTTCTCTAACTGCAACTTATTTTTTTACAAAACATCTTGGGATTTCTTTGGAATATTATGTGGAATTAAGTGTGCAGTATATACAATATATAGCGGAAATTCCCGAGTTGCGTATCTTTTTCGCTTCAGTATACATGCCATTGATCTCCATAATATCAAGTGCCCATTGCTTCCTATTATGATTGATCTCCATGGTTAACATCGGCCTTCGTGTGATTCATCCCATCTGTAATGAAATGATAAATCAACGTTCTCTCCAACGCCGCTGTGTCGAAACGTTTTAGACCAATATGTTGCAATGGGAAATCTTCCGCTTGTTCGTATCCCCGGTGACTGCGAGTCTGTTTGTCGTAGTATGGTCTTTGACTGTCACGACTTTGAATGTGTAGACACTATTGAAGTCATATATATATATATAAAGTTGCTTAGCTCTTGCTATATTAACAGTATGACTGTTAGCCATAAGAAACATGTTATTTACAATACAGATGAAGATTTTTGAATGCAGATTCGTTTTGGCGGAAATCTAAAGCGCGTCTAGATTCTTACGGATGTTTTCACACTTCTCGGTGAAATAAAATCTGTTCTCCAAGACAACAAATATTCTCTCTCACTCTCTCACTCTTATAAAGTGCATTTCAGTTGCGATGCATGACCAACTACGTTCTATAAAAATGTCTAGAATGGTAGAAGATTAAATTTCCACCTTATCCCGGTCACCGTCAATAGCTATTTATTGAAATTCATGTGAAAAACGCGTTTTGGCTACATTTTACGTGAGTGGAAAAATGCGTTTTCGTGGTACATGATAAATAGATGGTAAACGCAAATGTGAAAAGGTAATGTGAAAAATGCGTTCGAATTCTAAAAATAATGCGGCCGGATTCTTCACACGTGCGAACAATGTTCGCATTTTTCACACGTGTGAAGAATACGTTCTGTGAAAAACGAGATCCAACATAGCCTTAATTTTGTATTTTTCAGACGAACGGTCTCAGTTTCTGTGATTTCTATGTAATACAAATAAAGTTTAGCTATAATTTGCAAGTTAGAATAATAAATGCTTTAATAAAGCTGTTGCAAATTAATCACCATTTTACGAACTTTAATGACATTTCTGTTTCTTCCAGACATCGATGGAGCTCCTGGGACTAAACCTGAATAGGAAGACTTAGAAGTAAAATATCGCCGCCAGACACGAGCTGGAATAAGCCTGTGTTTATTGCCATAACTCTAAACACTGTGGATTTCTAGAAGACAAATAATGTCATCAGACTTGTATTTTTGTTATTAAGTATTACTGGCGTATTTATAAGAGACATGGCAAACCAGTTGTGTTCGTCCTGAGAAATGAGAGTTAAGATGGTTTTTCGTCGTTAGGTCAAGTATTGTTTTTACTTATGCAAGTTCAAGAATTCTGAAACGCTTAAAGGGGGTACATCAGGATATTTCTAGAAATATCTTAAATTATAAAAATGTTCCAATTCATGATAAAACACTTATATCCATCAAAATATGATGTTCGAACCATATTGCTAAGGTTTAAACTTTGAATACACCATATAGCTAGGACGGAATCGGGCATAAAATGCTGAAATTAACCCTGGTGCGTCACCTAGGATAGCACGTATTACTGTACAGAATTAATTTCCTTGTAACTAAGGGGTCATTTTTAGCATCATTCATTATGTTTAGGTGCTTTAAAATAGAAAATATCATTATTTGTCAATTTTAAGTCGGACCCCTAGACCCCTTTGAAAAGCCTGATGTACTCCCTTTAATGCCACCAAAGTAAGAGTCAAGCAAACAAAACTGTCACTCTTCTATTGTGTTTCGAGAAAAACAAAGAACGCCGATATTTTTTATATTCTGTGGATATATTTATTTTTAAATGTAATTACATTAATGTACCAGTATATATTACTGTTAAAAGCAATTGGTAAATTTGTACTTTTGTCACACGGCAAGTGAAAAAAAGCTTTGTACTTTTAGCACTATTTGTTCTTTGATTTACAACTTTATCTCTTAAAATAGTAGATTGTTCATCATTTTTTCAAACGAACACAAAGTTGTAATAAATCACTGGGGAAATATGGCAATGTATCACAATATTCCTTGTTTCTTTTGACATGTTGATTGGGAAATGGAACAAATGGACCTCTATGTCATACTGGGCGCCGTCGTCGACATGTCTCTGTTACTAAAACGTTTTTATCGGTAACAACATTCAGGATATCAGTTTTGACGATATCTCAACATTAGAACTCAGTCTTTAAACTATATAACATATGGTAGAATTGGAAAGATAATTAATTATTTTAGTTTTTAAGTTAATACAACTTAAAGGAGAACCATTGGAGTCAACAAACACAAACAAGAGAGAAAAGTAGCATTCTCGTTTGCATGATGGTAATACAAGGATCAGTATCTCGTGCCCCCTAGCAACGCTTTAAGCAGTATTCTTTAAAGCCACACATACTGGGCTCTATCAATAACACGCTTAGTTTTTCAATATATTACTGTGTATGTGATATATATATATTCAAGCGTAGCCCTGCCAACAGCAATTGACAACTGCTTCGCCGTTTCAAATTGATTAAAACAAAAGTACTCTATCTAATAAGACCTTATACTATTTCCATTACACAAGTCACCATTTTTTTCCAAAGAGATCTTGAGATATATCGCACTATTTCTTTGTTTCTTTTGACAGGTTGATTAGAAAAATGAAAAAACGGTCCGCTAAATCATACGATGCTTCGTTCGCTGACAATGTAAGTGTTCGGAAGACTCGGGAGTTTCGAGGGGTGTTTAAAATGTCGCGGTTTTATAAATAGCTGCCCCAGAGTGTATACGTACTAACGAATATTTTCCTATGACTCGTTAACGTGCTCTGAGGATATACTACGATACACGGGACCGCCTGGTTTACGTCCCCTTCTGACGGAAGAGGCTAAGAAAACGTGTCCTGCCCAGGAACACACCGGTGAAACTCAATGGCACCGCTGAGGCTTGAACCCGGGTCTTCCGTGTTAAGTCTGCGCAGTATCCACGCCACGTGGTGTGATGTATCTGCAACATCAACTAATACATTCATAATGCCCAAAAGGTAACCTCCTATTACTATTGGTGGCTGATTTCTCCCATTTGTCGGTTTTTCGTCTGTTCGTTATTTCGCCGCGAAAGACGACAGAACGAAAAGACGACAGAACGAAAAGACGCCAAATGCATCGCGAAAAAACGACAAGACGACAGAACGACAAGACGACAGAACGAAAAGACGACAGAACGACAGAACGAAAAGACGACAGAAGGCCACACGAAATAACGAAAAGACGACAATATCAGATGGAGTCTTTTTGCGGCTGAAGTGTCGTCTTTTCGTCTTTTCGCGTGGCTTTCTGTCGTCTTTTCGCCCATGAAATGTCGTCTTTTCGTTCTGTCGTTCTGTCGTCTTTTCGTTCTGTCGTCTTTTCGCGCTGCATTTGGCGTCTTTTCGTCCTGTCGTCTTTTCGTTCTTTACGCGGCGAAATATCGAAAATACGACAAATGGCAGAAATCAACCACCATGGATTACAGTCTCAAATAAAAACTGACAAATAATCAATGATAGGTGTGTTCAATAGAGAACAGTCAAAGGCAGAAGCATTGCATAATGTCCAAACAACGTATGGAATTTCAGCCTGAAAGAAAGCCGCAATAAAATAATATAGGCATTTTATTATAGTGAAGGTAATTTATTAAATTAAGCGCAGGTACAAACCGTTTTAATAATTTGTACAGGAGTGGATGTCTTGCGACATCAAGAAATATGAATTCCATTTCAGAATTACAACACACCGATTCCATGTTCAACTTTTCATTAAAACTTAACCAGATCATTAGAACGAAGCAATAAGGGTCGTTTTTTTTAATGACATTGTTTCGGAATTCAGTTAAACTTGGTACATCTACTATTAAAACGAAAGTGTTACACATGCAAAGAAGACTATTTGGTAAAGATATAGATTTCTGATATCCATTTAAATGTTTTCTAACATGTCTAATGTCATAAGAGACGTAACAAATGTTCATATCTGATGTAATATGTAACACAATTTGACAGCATATTCAATGTTGACGTTGATCCGGCTCCGCGTCATGAATGTGCATTTTAGTTTTTGTCAAAAAGTACAGATTTTAATATTTTTATTTACATAAACTACAACGTACATTGAATTACACTTGGTCAAAACACTGTTTTCCGATTGTTATACATTGTTATTAAAACTAGTCGGCGTACGTTTTGAACTCCCCTCGTATTTATCATTGAGGTAATTAATCATCCGTTCCTTTCAATTTGTTGGTCAGCTACGGCCGGGAACAAGAAGCAGCAAAGCAGATAATTTGGCAGATAATGCCGCGTTCTTGGACATAGCACTCATTTATCAAAATATATCATCTCTGATAAGACACAAAATTAAATTATCATGACTGTTTTGCCGAATAAAAAGGCTGTATCCGTATGCCAAGTGTATGGTGTTTCGGTTGTTGTTGCTTTTGACGGGGACAAAATAAAAAGAGACATCGTTGTGGTTAAAAAACAACTACAGCCGCATCTATAAACATATCTAGATATATTAACCAAGTTCAATATGCCGATGAAAGTCAAAAAACATAAATGTTAACAATGTTATTTCACGCTTTGACCGATTTTCGGCGGCGTCCACTTATCTTCACTTTTATTACACATAACATTGCCATCCATACACAGACCCTGCCGTTTGGTGTTTTGACGTTTACATTAGTTGATGAACACATTTTGATTCATGTACCCTCTGGGACCGATAGGCGTCCGGCTAAATGATGACCATGATCCATCAGATGGCCATTATCAATTGGAAAGGACGGTATAATCATGTAAATGACACAGGGAGAAAATATAATTATCGTATACAGTCCCACTGTACTTAACAAATATATATCAGATAATAGAAATTCTTTCTGACGAATGTTAAAATATATTTGTGGAGAAAGTTCATAAATGGAATTATCAGATAATATATCACAGAGTAGAACATGACTTTATCTTGGGGTTTGCTTTGTACAAGGACTGTTTGCTATGTCCAACGCTGTTTGTTATGCTCTAGGACTGATTGATATTTCCAAGGACTGTTTGCTTTGTTCGAGGAATGTTTGCTTTGTCCAAGGAATATTTGCTATGTCCAAGGAATGTTTTCTTTGTCCAAGGACTGACTGCTATGTCCAAGGACTGTTTGTTATGCTCTAGGACTGATTGCTATGTCCAAGGACTGTTTGTTACGTTGCAGTACTGATTACTCCAGAATTGTTCGCTATGTTCGAGGAATGTTTGCTATATTCCATGACTGATTGCTATGTCCAAGGACTGTGTGCTTTGTCCAAGGACTGTTTGCTATGTTCCAGGCCAGATTGCTATGTTCCAGGACTGTTGTCTATCTTCCAGAACTATTTTCTATGTTCAAGGACGTTTTGTTATGCTCGAAGACAGACTGCTATGTTCAAGGAAGACGGTTTGTTTTGTCCATGGTACATTGGCTATGTTAATGGACTGATTGCTTTGTTCAAGGAAGATTGCGATGTCCAAAGACTGGTTTCTATGTTCAAGGACTGTGTGTTATGTCCGAGGTCTAACTGTAATGTTCAACACATGTCTGTTATGTTCAAGGACTGCTTTCTTTATGCAATGACTGTTTGCCATGTCTGAGTTTTTTTGGTTGTCATTTCGATAACTGTTTGCTATATTCAACGACTGTTTGCTATGTCCGAGGCATGACTCCAATGTTCAAAGAATGGCTGCTATGTTCGAGGACTGTTTGTCATATTTGAGGTTTGATTATCACGTTCGAGGACTGTTTCCTATGTTCGACGACTTTTTGTTATGTTCGATGAATGTTTTTGATACGTTCGAAGACTGCTATGTTCGGCGACATTTTGTTATGTTCGAGGAGAGGACTATGTTTTTTTTCTTCTGTATATGGTAATCGTTTATATGTCTACAGAGAATTTGTCGATTTGGAAGATATGGTTGCACGTTATGTGGTAAATGAAGACTCTTTTACGACTCTTATTTCTTCGGCTAAATATTGCTTTGCACACACACGCACGCGCGCGCGCGCACACGCACGCACGGACGCTCGGATGCACACCTCCATCACGCATTTTAAAAAGGGACACAAATAGTACGTATCCCATATACAGTTTAACTTAATATTAAGTCCTTATCGCTTTGAAAGTATTATGCCTAATATGTATTTGATTTGTTTGTCGTTGCAAAACTAATCATAGCAATCTCTTCACCTGCAAAGGCAAATTCACGGTAACATCCCTTTACTTATATAGTGAATATATATCTACTTAAAGATTGCTAAGCACCAAGCCTTTTTCGCCATATTTTTTTTAACTCAGATGAAGCATATTTTTGGTTTATTTTCTATGGTTTAAGTAGTTTGACAATAAAATAATGAGTTTCACATAATAAAAAACGAAATTAATTGTTGAGTTTTATGCTGTTGGTAAACACAGCTACCGTATTAAAATAGTGTCGCTTAGCAAACTTTGAGTATAATTGTTATTACTATTGTGTGTGTGTGTGTGTTTGTGTGTGCGTGCGTGTGTGCGTGCGCACGTGTGTGTGCGTGTGTGTGTGTGTGTGTGTGCGTGTGCGTGTGCATTTATATATCTGGAGTGGAATCGGCAGTCAGCAGCTTTTATTTTTTTAAATTATCAAAATTAAACGAAATCATCTTTATGAAAGTTAGACTTTATTTTAAACAAATCCATGTACGGTGTATATTCCTCGGGTTTGAGGCCTCGTACATACTTTATATTCCTCGGGTTTGAGGCCTCGTACATACTTTATATTCCTCGGGTTTGAGGCCTCGTACATACTTTAATGATACGTGTATTTTAGTGGAGCAGTTACGCAAACTTTGTACTCCACGCTCCTGGATCCTAAAAGCAAAACAGGAAGTCAATAACATCAACTGAAATGTTTTTGTATTAGGACAGGTTTATTAACATTATTCCATCTAGATTAACTTACATTATTCAGTATTGATTAGTATTCGTCGTCGAGTTTGACTTTCACAAACAATTCTACTGCTAGTGTTCCGGAGTGCTTGCTGAATCAGCAGTTTAATTATTTTTCTCTCCTATTTGAATACCAGAAGCTTAATCTAATTGCGATCTTGGGTCACATCATTTATGTCAGTTTCCAATCGAGTTTGAAGCTATTAATCCCAATAATAACAGTTTTCCAGCTTTTTTTCATTACGTGGATTACGATGTTTGCTTTGAATTAAACTCATTGTACTGCTGATTACGTATTCACACAGGATATCAATTCAGCTTTAAGAGAATTAAAACAACGAAACGTTGACATCACCTTGTATTAATTCATCAAGTGGTAGAAATATATCATTATTTGCATTTCATTACACTTGTAATAAAGTCTCACGGTTTACTCTGAACTGGAACTGTTCATGAGATATTCTTAAAATGCCACTGTTTGCCCAAATATGTATAATAGATATAATATATCTACTAAAATTATTTTTTAAAATAAATGGTGTAATGCAATCAGTCAGTTATCAGCGAACATATTCTATCTCTTTAAATATACAGGCAATCTCCAGATCACACGTTTAGAAATGTATAGTTCTTGGATTTGTATTTAAAAATGTAAAGAGTATGATAGTGGACCTTTGGAAACGGCCGAACACAATAAATACGAAATATTGCAGTCTCGGTTTGATTGATACTATTCATGAACGGTAATGAAATATGCTTACTACCGTTGCTACATAGCCCCGGGTTGAGCAGATCAATAGTACAGAATGTTAACCATCCCGAAGGCGTATGGTATCTAATACAATTCTATGCCCCGAAGAGCGAAATAAACAAAGTGGAATTTAGTTGGGAGCAGTGGTTATGAAGCCTACGCATCACAACTAACAGCCAAAATACTAACTTAGAAAGCAGACAACATAGCCTATGGGTGGTTAAACAATACACAGAGCCTTTATCGGCCGGAGTAGTGGAACCACCTAACTGAAATTTAAGTAAGAAAACAAAATATTTGAAAATGTACCACCGATATCTAAATACAAGTATCGGGCTCAGCGATCTCCAAAGAATTATTGAATGAATGAATGGTGTTTTACGGCACGTCGACACATAAATAGGTCATATTGTGCGCAAAAACTGATGAACGATGAAGAAATGAAGGATTAATTAAAAATTAATGTAAATATATAAAGATAAAACTATTTACAAGTAAGGGATGAAATGGTAGTAATATAAATTATATACGTAAATCAACAAATGTATAAAGAAGTAAATTTATACATGAATATATTATAATGATTTATATAGTCTGACTTCCTTCAGGAAATCTAAAACTAGACTAAAATCTATAGTATTAAATAACTCGGTCATAGTATTAACATTGTAGTACCTTTGACGCATAGGATCTACACACTCCAGCAATATGTGTTTGACCGTTAACGGTGCAAAGCAGGGTATACATTCTGGTAATTTCGCACCTTGTAATAAATATAAATGAGTATAACGTGTATGCCCTATCCTGCAGCGGGCTAGGACAACTTCCTCTCGACGAATGGGTCTACTAGAAGAACGCCATTCTCCGAGTAACGGCTTAATTGAATGGAGTTTATTGTTAACTGACAAATCTCAAGCGGTTTGCCAAGAGTATATGTGTTAATACAACTTTTAAAATCAGTATAAGGTAATTTGGTATTAGATATATGTAGACATAATGCTGCCTTAGCAGCACTATCAGCTCTATCATTACCACGTATTCCTACATGGCTTGAAAGCCAGCAGAAAATAATAACATTATCAATTATAAGAGAATTGTACTTTTCTAAAAGTTGAAGCACAACTGGGTTATCATGTTTCATATTACCCAGTGCTTGAAGAGATGAAAGGGAATCAGAAAAGATTACAAAATGGTCATCATCAGATTCCTGAATATAATTTAATTGCCTTAAGTTCAGCTGAAAAGATAGAGGCCTTGTCAGGCTGGCGGCTCTTTATGCTGTGTTTGTGAACAACAGCTGCTGCAGCTACCTTATCTCCATCTTTAGAACCATCTGTGTATATATGTTGAAAGTTACTGTATTTCGATTTAATTTCATTAAATTTGCTTTGAAAGACAGTAGGGTCTGTACTGGATTTGTTACTATTACAAAGATCGAACATAATTGTCGGTGTTTCCAAAGTCCACGGTGGAATTTGTGGTACTTTGTACTTGGCAATCAAATTTAGGTCGATTTCAGTGTAAAGAGTTTGAGTTCTATTAAAATAATTAGACTTATATTACATTCACTGCATGTCGTATTTAAGAGTCAGGTGACACGGCTGAAGGAATAAATGTAATAAATGAACGCACGGAACAATCAATCAATCAATCAATCAATCAATCAATCAATCAATCAATCAATCAATCAATCAATCAATCAATCAATTAATCAATCAATCAATCAATGAATCAATCAATATCGCCAGCAATCAATCAATCATTAAGTCAGTCTGTCAGTCCAGCAAACATTCAATCAAATACTATAATACTATTTGGTTTAAAAGTATTTAATTTTAAATATATACAGTAATACACAATTATATATTATATACTTGAGGAACAAAATGAACAGAACGACAGATGGAATCTGATATAGAGCCCTTATCCAAATACTATTCTGAACGACTATGTGTAAACTGCTTTAAAACACTTTTACTATATATACGACGATATAAGGAAAAGATTTCAGGTTCAATTATATTGTACTTTCCTCACTTGTTCATTGAAGCAGAAACTACTGATCAGCGCATTATCTTATATTATTTAAAGACGCAGGAGAGTAAAGTGAACGCTATTATATACTCTGTAAAAAAAGTTTTGGACCATGGCAGTGTTCGAACCCTGCAAAAACAGCGAAATGTTTTAATTAATTCTTGTATTTACATTATGCTCCCGTCGCTATAATAGTATCAGCAAAAAGTATAATGATAACAAAATATAAAAGTGAAACCACTACTGTCAGTGCCTTTTAATGCAGTGGAATATCCATTTTCTGTTAAGACACACCGGATGCATTTGCAGTGCGTACAAGTTCGTTCACCTCCTTATTCCATCTCATTTCAAGTTTATATTGCAATGAACACATAAAGTACAATGAACGCTGAGCCATCACATTCGACCATAACCCTTATTATCTCAGTTGATAATTCACAATAGATCGACAATCAACAATAATATCGTTTACAATGAAAGTTTGCGAAAAAATAATAATCTTTTTATTGGTTACTCGAATGTGTCCGTAACTGTTACTTTGTATGGACTTTGCAACATTTTTTATAGACCCTTTGTGTTTTCGCGATATTTTTTAAAAATAAAATCTTGTTTGGAATTTAATGTGTCTGGTACCAAATTAACCGGGTAGGGTAGACCCTGGTTACTAAAAAAAGATACTTAAATTCTGTCCACTAGTTTTATTTTTATATGGCTTTATATACCCTGGTCCAAAACTTTTTTTACCGAGTATATATAGGAATCCGGCAACCGTGCCCACTCTAACTAGCGAATCGATTCATATGGTTCTTAAAAGTACCTGAAGCATAAATGATCTCCCGATTTACGTCCCCACTGAAAAATTGTATTGTCCATGAAAACCCCGAAGACATCCATTTGCGACTGGAAGGCTTCTGATCTCCGGTTACCTAACTTGGATTAATCGGTCGTTGTTGTTTTTTGTTGTTTTTTATCAGTGTATCAATTTACAGGGACAATCAATTGAATTGCATGCAACGCCATTCCAACTGAAGCATGCAAGCAATCATTGACTTAGCTAAATTAGTGTTGTATTTCCGAGTATCGATTTGTCCCTTAATAATTAACGATGGTTACTTTTTATTATGTTTATTGCAGCCGGCAACAATAAAACTGAACGGCATATTAAATGTTTGCTTATATTCTTAGATAACTGCCAGACATTTGGCGGGATTGTTCACGATGGAATTACGCGTATTCATAGTTCGTCTCATTAGTAAAAGGTCATCGAATAGATTATATTGTCCCAAGAAACGTTCAGCTTGTAGTTTAGCAAACTATACAGTTGTGACATTTTTATCAATTGGGTATATTGTTAGATTGTGTAGACTTTGATATATAAAACAAAGACACTAACACGTTAAAAATACGAAAGAGTTTGATATAATTGATTTCAGTCTCGTTTTAGATTTCTTGAAAGACATCAAGACTATATAATTCATTATAATATGTTCGTACTTGCATGTACTTGTTTACACATCCGTTGTCGGGCACGTGTTGATCTTTATATATATAGTTACTTTTTTTTGATATAGTATGCCTTATTTGTCAATAATTTTTCCTTTTACATAATCTTACCGTATACTTTAAGTCATTGTTCATTTGCAGCAGTTTTCGTGCAAATATGACCTATTTTTGTCGACCTACCGTACCGTAAAATACCATTCATTCATTCATTCATTCATTCATTCATTCATTCATTCATTCATTCATTCATTCATTCATTCATTCATTCATTCAATTCATTCATTCATTCATTCATTCATTCATTCATATTTATCTTAAAGCATGCAAGCATTATTGCAAATACAAATAACATATTCGCAGCTCTAAATGTAATGCACGTGAACAAAGTGTGCTTTTGATTGTTACCAAAGAATAATTGCAACGACGGGTAAATGATTAAAATGTTCCATCAGTCCGTTCGACCTTCTCGCATGTGTGATGAGGATGACTTAAACGGGCAGAATTACTGTCCGTTTTACTGCATTATTCAAATACCTGATAGTTCATTAGACAGTGTATAAGTGTGTTAACTATTTGACGGAAACGGTGAACAATCGATGTATTTGAAGACGCTTACTGTATAAACGGTCTGCTTGAATAGAAGTTTTGCAAATAACTATTTTCTAACTGCTGTATCACCAAGGCATCTTTATACTTTACTTACTGATCCGTTGGGATCAGCAATCCCAATCTTTGAGGCTTTAAAGCAGAATACCGCTTAAGCCGGTGCTAGGGGCGTGAGAGGCGTTGCACATACATTACCTCTCATGAATAGACTCAATAAAACCGAGTGTGCTACTTTTTCTCTGGTGTTTATGCTTGCTGCTTCCAATGGATTGATAGTCAAATTTAGTATAGCGTTTGTTCAGTGCTATGTGGCTGCTGTAAAAAGTCGTCCCGACTACAGATCAGTGGTGTTTTTACTTACTGATCCTTTGGGATCATCAAGCCCAATCGTTCTGCATTCAAAGTGAGCGTGAGAGGTATTTCACCATATATTACCTCTCACGAACAGACTCACTAAAACAGAATCTGCTACTTTTCTCTTTTGTTTGTCCATTTTTTAGTATTTATTTATACTTCACTTACTCCATGATTCCATTGGGATCATCAAGCCCAATCTGTGTGTCTTTAAAGTAGAATACCGCTTAAGCCGGTGCTAGGGGACGTGCGAAGTGTTAAATCCTACACTATCTCTCATGAATAGACTCCGAGTCTGCTACTTATTTGTCTTGTTTGTGTATATTGCTTTCAATGATCCCCTTTCCAGTAATTATTTATAATCATGTTTTACTTCTTCGCTGGAGAGCACATATACATATAAATTGCACGATAATGCTTCCCGAAAGAAACAGATCCCGTGCGATCAATTGAAGACGTTTTGATTATGGACTATAGAAAAACGTATTTGAAAGTAGATGAAGCTGTCAATTAAATTCCGCCTGTATTTGACGGCGTGTACCGAGGGTGTACCGAGGGACGTAGTTACTGAGACAGAATTACGAGCTTGTTGACATCATTGTCTGATAAAATCGACACCACGGGTGCGATAAAACAGACAGCTGTGAACAGATTTGATCTTTTCAAAAGTTTCGTAAACAGAAATTACATTCTGATGAAGATATATATAAATCTACAACGCTTCGACACCAGGGAGAATGGTTATTCTTATACCCAGTTACATAAAATATATAAATGTCGAACAGTCAACCAAAAACAATCATTACAAAGATGTATAAAAGGCAAGATATGACATCACAAACATAAAAGAGTGACAATAGGGCTACCGCCTTGGAACGGTCAATGGCAAGAAAAGGCCGCTTGAGTGTTTAAATCAGGTTCTAGGGTGCACCAAACGGCACTCTTACCCTATTGTCATCCCAATAAAACGGGAGTGTAAAGAATTCCACGCCAGGCAATATTTTCTAACAAACTAGGCAGCATTAATAGTCAATATAAGTACGACACATAAATGAGCATGTATATATGAATATAAAAAACAAAAGCCTAGAAAACCACAAAGCAAGTACTCAATAACTTGGCAGAATCCAGAGCAACAAGAGAAAAAGCCATTAAGGGTACGACAAGACAAGATTTAAGAATATCATCAAACGATACCGTCCTTTCAGGATTTAGGTAGACGTCATCATAGGGTCCACAATGTGTCCGCTCATCACAATCAAAGAGGAAAGCATAGTGGCGAACTGTAAATGCGTCGACCACTAAACATGCAGTGCGTTGCAAAATGATAGGGGCATGATTTATTTTGATAAACTGTTTTAACAAGTTTAATAATGAAAGTGATTATGACCAAGGAACTTACGAAGTTTGTAAATCACATCACCATAGAAGTCAGGTTTTGATAGTCCTTGTCGAAAAATAGTTCTTAAATTACTTTTATATTTTAGAAGTAGATCAGGGTTACGATAATAACATTTTGCAAAGGGTTTTCTTATATTAACTCACATGTTTTAATGTATATGGTTTAAATTACGTAGTTTAGTTTAATCACATATATAACTATCAGTCTTCTCCCCAGGCTATTAAGGCATGTCACATTTAACATGCTTTCAGAGCCAAAATGCTTTTGCAACATGCCTTAATTTCAAAAAGATATTTAACACATTTTAATTATTTCATTTTTGTTTGGCTTAAATAAGTAAAAAACACAATATATGGAACCACTAGCCTATTTCTTATATAAAGCAAGTGTCTCTCTAACAAACTACTCCTACATATAGGGGTCAGGAATAAGGAAACACTCTGAAACATATTTTCTTTGATAAAACGACATGCCTTGACAAATTCCTGGGGAGAACACTGACTATATACTTATCTGACTTCATTTAATCCCTTGTAGAGGCTGTAAAGCATATATTTTAGTGAAGGTAGATAATGTAGGTATTTTGATTCCTGCTAGATTAGCATTAAGATGAATGGCTGTTCACACAGCAAGTTTGATGTCATCTGGTGCGTTGGCTTGTTTACCTAAGCTGAATGATGTTGGCGCAGTGCGACCTACTTGCTGGCTGTCCATGCAGCAAGCTCATGTCATTTGTGTTAGGATGATGGGTGTGCGATCTACTTGCTGGCTTGCTGATGTCATTTGGTGTATTGGCTGATACTGTGCGACCTACTTGCTGGCTGTCCATGCAGCAAGCTCATGTAATTTGTGTTAAGATGATGGGTGTGCGACCTGCTTGCTGGCTGTTGAAAGCGGTCATTTAGTTCATTAGCTGGCTTAGCTTGCTTACCTAAATGGCTTATGTTAAGAGTATATAAAGGGCTTATATTCTTCAGTTCGGGGACCGAATTTGGGTTAATTACCGAAATATTTCAAAAGTATTTCCTACCTTACCAGTCCTTCGGATGAGACTTAAAACCTAGGTCTGCTCGCTAAAATGCTTAGTGCAATACAGCGAGGATAAATAAACGCTTATACACACACAGTTCGGGGTTCTTGGTCAGAGGTTTCAGTCAGAATTATTGAAGTACATTTCTTTAGAATGAGCAGAGTTTTAGAGAGAGAAAGAGACTTTTAAAGTGTAACTATAAGAGATTTTAGCAATTATTCTTGCTTAAAAGAACTTTGATATTTGGATTATTTTCTCTGACATATTATTTGGGACAGTGCTTGATAACTATTAGAAATGTTTAATAAAAGTCATCGACTTTGAGGAAGACATTATATGTACTACGTCCTTATAATCATGGTTGATAAGTTATAATAAATCCAGTTGTCTAATGTGCATCCAAGGCGATAAGCGCACGCGCTGCACGATCTTTTAGTTTTTCAAAGCCCCACAGGGTTTTGTATTTAAAGTCCGATATTGAAATAAAAGGAAGTACAATTTGAGTTTTCAGTTCTACCATAGGTTTAAATATGCTGAATAATATTTAAGTATAATACTAAATATCATTTGAATAAAATAAAATCGTTCCGAACAATATTACATGGAATAAACAATAATACAGTTTCACAAATATGTGAGCATTTTGCAACTTTCAATTAACTATTTTAGACACTTTTTGCAAAACTGATTGTTTGTAAAATGTTTAGTTTGGTACAATGTTTAGTTCAAATGATCAGATTAGTTTTTCTTGACTGTTACCCGATTTACTTCTTATGGAGTCTATGTTTCCCAACATATTCGTTTTCCTAGAGCGTGTATTCGTGTTGAGGACTTTAATATTGTTACGAATTACGAAAAGTTCATAAGTAAGGAATAATACTTCAATATTATTTCCACACATATGTAATAATGGAAATCTGTTCCTTGTAGATGAGATTATAAGATGGTTGATAAGTTGGTAGGTAGTTGGTAGTTGGCAGTTGGTTATTCGAATAACCAACTACCAACCAGTTGCCAGTTGGGGATTCGTTTGTATTATTATAATAACAAGGGAATTTGTATGTCTTACTCAAGATTATATGTTAATACAAATAATCAACAACAAAAGGGAAAATTTTAATGTAAAATCTGAATCCCCAACTGGCAACTGGTAGCCAGTTGGTTATTCGTTGCGAATAACCAACTCAACTGGACATTTTGAACCGTCGACTGGCGAGAAAAAAACACGATAAATTGATGAACAAAAATGACAAAGATGTGATTTTAATCAATATTAAAAGATTATTCACTGCATTTATTTATAAAAAATAATAACTTATACAACAAATCCGAATCCCCAACTGGCAACTGGTAGGTAGTTGGTTATTCGCGGCGAATAACCAACTGGATATTTTGAATCACCAACTGGCACGTAAATTCAATAAATTGATGAACAAACCCGTCAAACATGTGCTTATGATCAATATAACATGTTTTCTTCATTGCATACATATAAAAAATAAATAAAGTAGCGATATATACAAAAATCCGAATCCCCAACTGGCAACTGGTAGGTAGTTGGTTATTCGCGGCGAATAACCAACTGGAAATTTTGAATCACCGACTAGCATATAAATTCAATAAATTAATGAACAAACCCGGCAAAGATGTGAGTTTGATCAATACAAACTGTTTATCATTGCATACATTAATAAAAAAATAATAAAATAACGACTTATACAACAATTCCGAATCCCCAACTGGCAACTGGTAGGTAGTTGGTTATTCGCGGCGAATAACCAACTGGATATTTTGAATCACCAACTGGCACGTAAATTCAATAAATTGATGAACAAACCCGTCAAACATGTGCTTATGATCAATATAACATGTTTTCTTCATTGCATAGATATAAAAAATAAATAAAGTAGCGATATATACAAAAATCCGAATCCCCAACTGGCAACTGGTAGGTAGTTGGTTATTCGCGGCGAATAACCAACTGGATGTTTTGAATCACCAACTGGCACGTAAATTCAATAAATTGATGAACAAACCCGTCAAACATGTGCTTATGATCAATATAACATGTTTTCTTCATTGCATACATATAAAAAATAAATAAAGTAGCGATATATACAAAAATCCGAATCCCCAACTGGCAACTGGTAGGTAGTTGGTTATTCGCGGCGAATAACCAACTGGATATTTTGAATCACCGACTAGCATATAAATTCAATAAATTAATAAACAAACCCGGCAAAGATGTGAGTTTGATCAATACAAACTGTTTATCATTGCATACATTAATAAAAAAATAAAAAAATAACGACTTATACAACAATTCCGAATCCCCAACTGGCAACTGGTAGGTAGTTGGTTATTCGCGGCGAATAACCAACTGGATATTTAGAATCACCGACTAGCATATAAATTCAATAAATTAATGAACAAACCCGGCAAAGATGTGAGTTTGATCAATATAACATGTTTTCTTCATTGCATACATATAAAAAATAAATAAAGTAGCGATATATACAAAAATCCGAATCCCCAACTGGCAACTGGTAGGTAGTTGGTTATTCGCGGCGAATAACCAACTGGATATTTTGAATCACCAACTGGCACGTAAATTCAATAAATTGATGAACAAACCCGTCAAACATGTGCTTATCATCAATATAACATGTTTTCTTCATTGCATACATATAAAAAATAAATAAAGTAGCGATATATACAAAAATCCGAATCCCCAACTGGCAACTGGTAGGTAGTTGGTTATTCGCGGCGAATAACCAACTGGAAATTTTGAATCACCGACTAGCATATAAATTCAATAAATTAATGAACAAACCCGGCAAAGATGTGAGTTTGATCAATATAACATGTTTTCTTC
>JAWPHD010018843.1:0-38157 GCA_037043455.1 Cyrtodaria siliqua
GTGCAATAAGAGTAGATATAAAAGGTAGCAATCACGACAGTCAACCACAAACACACACAGAGACAAAGAACAACTTTGAACATGAATAAAACGCCAAATAAGACATCACAATCCCAAAAGGGTTGACAATAGGTCTGCCACATTGGAACGGTCAGTGGCAAAAAAGGCCGCTGGGGGTTTAAAACCAGTTTCTAGGGTGCACCAAGCCTCACACTTACCTTAAAGTTATGCCACCGGAGCACAATGCAACTTATAGAGAAACTGAGAAAAACGATAACCTGATTTGTTATATTCAATTATATTAATACCACAACACTAATTTTGACAAATGGCCGTCCGTAGCACTCATTTATTGGATAAAGTGGGGTTCAGTGATGAGTATTACCTGTCTACATGTACCAATCCTGAAGTTATACTTAGCTAATAATTATAATTACCAACACGTCCAGACACACGAACATACTAATGCAAGTTTAATGTTTATTCTTGATCTAAACAATTATACAATTTGTTATGCACTTGTTTCAGGATCGTAGTGCTTGCCACCCAATGCCTTATATGTTTAATACCGACTTTTGATTGCATTTCTATATCTTATAAATACGATTTTTTGCGAATTAATAATTGAAGGACTCTTCTGAGACAAGGACTATCACAACCTGACTAAAGGTCCATTATCATACTCTTTTCTATGGTGATGTGATTTATAAACTTCGTAAGATTCTTGGTCATGATCACTTTCATACTATCTTTGTTAAACTTGTTAAAAAGTTTATCAAAAGAGGTTATGACCCTATCATTTTGCAACGTACTGCATGCTTGGTGGTGGACCCTTTTTCAGTTCGCCACTATGCTGTCCTCTTTAATTGTACGATGATTTATTTACACTGTCCTGTTGTAATGGGATGACAGTAGGGTAAGTGTGAGGTTTGGTGCACCCTAGAACAGGTTTAAAACCCCAGTGGCCTACTTTGCCACTGACCGTTCCAAGGCGGTAGGCCTATTGTCAACCGTTTTGTGTTTGTGATGTCGTTTGCATTTATTATTACTTCTGCCTTCTTGTTTGTCTGTTTGCATGTTTGTTTCTGTGTTTTGTGGTTGACTGTCCTCCTTGAATGCTATTTTCCCTGTCCGATCTTTTTATATTTCTTTACATTCCAATTTGCATAGGAGTATTTTAATAACAACACTTAAAATAAATAGTTCACAACTTCGGTTACACTCTGCGTCATCTATACAAAATCAACACACTATATTCCAGTTTCTAAGATCTAAATCATATGTACGCATAACACCTTGAAATCTTCATTCGGCAACATCTTTCCAAGTTCCTTCCAATAATGTTACCAGGATTTCTAAATATTTCTCAAAAGTTTTTATAACTTTTCTTGGTTCAAGTATTTAAGAAAATCTCACATTAAAAGAGTATGAGAATGGACCTTTAGAAACGAGTCTCCTTTGAGAAATCGTGTAGTTCATACTATGCGTAGAGTATTTCACTATAAGTAAATGCAATGCTAAGTGGTGCAGTTGTTGAGTTACTTATCACGCCAGGCGACCATTTAATCAGTTGTTAATAGTAGAATGTTTAATATATGACTAGCTTCTCATGTTGTTGTTTTTGTTTTATTGGTCATAATTCTTACAGTAGTTCAAAAATAACAAAGCTCCTAATGTTGATGTTGAATTTATTTTTTAAATTGAAATGCAACACGCTGTGGTATCCCGTAAAATGGACAAACAAACAAAGACAATGGTGAGCTTATATATCTGATTGTTTATTTACACTGTCTTGAGCGCTTAAAAATGAATGGCCACCATTTTGTAGCATTATCAATTAACAAATTAAACTCTTAAGCATCATATGAACATGTCTTGATAATCCCGGAGAGAACCATGTATGTAAAACCGATATTAAGTTGTATGTAAAAATAGGTATTATTTGCAAGACGTAGATACTATTTTTACCACTACTTCCGGTGTTAGTTCTGAAACTGCATCTAGAGATCCCGATCGCACTTAGATATAGATACAATTTATCTTATTATGTCAAATATCTTGCTTAGTACTACTGATATACTATATATAGGCTATAAGCCCCAATCTAATCCGCACCCCCTCCCCACCCCCACCCGCACACCAAACAAAGCCTAAATTCCAACTAACAAATGTTCTTATGCCTTTATTATTTCATTATTTGTTTTACGAACCCTCCAATGATCAAACGAAATTAGGAAATTTAATTTTCCGTAGGGAATTTGATATTTTTTATTTTATGTCCTCCCAGATTTAATCAGACTTTTCATCCTCCTTTCCTTTACAACAAGTAAAACATATAACCTTTCCAACTTTTTATTTTTTATGTTTTCCTCTCCACTGGCACTTTTCTGTCTGAATGGTTGTTAAAACGAATAATAAAAAAATGCCCTAATGGTGTCACGACCGACCATATCGTTGGTTGTCTCGATCGTTGTTTTTAAAGTTTTATGAAGACTAATAACATAAGGACATTCTAGGAACACTATGTTAAATAACCTTGGTCCTAGAATTCGCCCTGGCTAATCTCGGGGTTCCTTTTAAAGCCGGTCGACATCAGTTAAGGCAATCCAGAATGGCCGCCATTGACAAGGACAAGTCAACAACTACCATCCTAAATCACCATAACTTTCCTAAAATGGGTTCGGCGTGTCAGTAAGGTGCACGTCTTTTAGATTTAAGGACATTCCAAAACTCAACACATATATTGGACCTTTAGGGAACACCAAAACAGAAATACTCAACTAACATTTACTCATATTGAGAAAACATCATCATGATTAGTAAGTTTCATTATATAATGCATGACGACACATATACTCAGATGGAAATTAGCTATAAATAATAAGGTCGTTACAAAAGCTATAATAAACTATGTTTTAGATTAATTTAATGTACAGTCGTTAGACCTATCCACTTTTAAGTAACACATCCACAATATATAATAGATACAATTTTCTACCCAATCTTTTCATCAGCAATCGAAAACTAGCAATAAACGAAAGTACATACATGTATATAAAACTACGATGTGACCCCAGCAAACGTTTGCCTTTGTGGTCCACGTCTATAAAACAGATAATATCAGGGAATCATGTATTCGTTTAACTATTCTCCCCAAATAGGCAAATTTATGACAGCATGCCAATGATAATGATTTATCGTGAAATAAAAATGCAGCTTTTGCTAGTCTGCACTATCTCAATATAAAACTGAACACTCTGAATCAAGGTAGACAATTTACATACATTCGAATATTTCCTGCAGAAATATGACACTTATTTCATAAACGATATCAGTGCGACATGAATACGCATGTCTTACAATTAATGCAGGGTCATGGCTCCAAAGTGCTGTTTATATATGGTTTCTGAAATACGATACACACCACCGCATGCAACATTCTATGGTGCGCCATATAGGTAACGTCATTTTAGTCCAAAATACAGAACATTTCTTTAAATATCAGTATGCATTATTCTATAATTTAGTTTTATACAATACATGATTATGTTTATACCAAAATATCTCTAAAATAGGAATCATGCATCACGTTGGTTTTCCCGGAAGTACAGGCAGACAGGGTTCTTTAGAAGTAAAAAATACAACCAAATAAATTAAATAAGGCCGAAATAACGATCAAAATATTAATATAAAGATGTATTCTCTCAATTTAAAGGGTTTTCGAAAGATTTAGTGCTGTAATTCAGCAGATGACAACGATTTTTTGAGAGAGGCATTTAGTGCGTCCTTACCTCAGAAAATGGTTACAAGAAGTGATGAAAATTACAAAGCAGTAGTCTATGTTAAAATAAATTAGTCTATCTGACTGGTTATGAGTGAAAGTATAAGAAACTACCCAAATTATCTCCCAACAAAAAATAAGTGATAGCGTGGAGCGTCACAATGGTATTGTTAATGGCATATTGCTTGCGTTTTTGGAGCACGTCTATCTGTGTAGCAGTGCATGTCAAGTTACTAAGACAATAAATAAAACCTGAGTCCTCAGCTCTGCGTAAGACAGGCGCACGCACTTTCTTGACAAAGTACTTTTTCTCACGAGTGTTAAAATATAGATCCATCAGAACGTTCAGACATACGATATGTACCGATGCACACCTTCTTATGTGTCTTATATGTCTTTCTTATATACATTATGTATGTGTATAAATATTCTTTTCAAAAAAATAAATACAGTCTGCCATATCATGAATAATTCAGAATGACTTCTGTCTTCCTAATTTTAAATGCTAAATAAATGTGTTAATTCATGCAGCTGATGTTTGTGGAGTTGTCTTAAGGAGAAAATAGAATAAAAATTGTATCTCATTACGTGGTCCGAGTATTAACGTTCATACCCCAACCAACCCCTGTTTCAAGAAGTGAAAACGGGGTTGGCTGAGATATTAAATAAAACCTTAAATTCGTCTTAAAAGGTTTGCATATTGTAAAATTAAAACATGTAGTAGGTAACTTTAAACAGGTTATCACATTTTTTCAGTAAAATATGTTTTTAAACATGTTTTATTGTCGAAATATCCTTATAAAATCCTGCTCATATAAGCTTTCTCATCGCTTAATGGGATTAAGGCAGGACCACGTAATGTATCTCATTTTCATCTTCAAACCGGTACGAGAAAAGATTGACCCAATTATGAGTTATACATAACCGGAAGTGGGGTAAAACAATGTAAATACAATTTTTAGTACTAACACTCTATGGAAATGGCGTCATTCATGTTTGTCACCAAGAAATGGTAAATCAAAAGTACTATTAAATGAATAATTTATTGGGCTAAAAGTATTCTCTATCAATGATTTCAGTTATTCAACTTAATTTAAAAAGTGTATTTATATTTAATATAATCATTCTGCTCGTTCTCACTTTGTGAAGGTGTTTTGGAAATAAGCCGGGTTCGCTCTCATCCTTGGTTGCAAAGCTCTGTAAATTTCGCACAATAGTATGTGTTTTGTGAGAAACTCGTAAGCCCTTGGTTTAATTTTACCAATAATGAAGGCAGTAAATGCATCATTGCATTATATCATTTGTTTATGTGTGACAATATTATACTTGGAGCCTATGGGAATGAATTGGATGTATCTTCACTAGAAAATTGTTAATTTTCAGTGGGGTAGCTGTGGTGAATGGTATCGCGATTTGTTCAACGTCTAAATTCCAAAGTCAGAGAAAAATAAATAACTTCCCATTTGTATAAGGTTCGCAACATTATTTAAAGACAGACATTGTTTGTCTATTCACACTTCACACCGCGATCAGTAGTTTAGACTTGAATACAAAAGCAACCAAAAATGTCGCCAGTAAGTCACAAATTGACCCTGAAAAGATTTCTTATAGCCATTGCCACATTGTTGAAATGTTAAGGGTTAATATGTAAAACGTACAATGATGGTTTCGTCATCGCCAAGAGGACTCGTCAAGGAATAGTAAATTACATGTATAAATGAATTTTAGGTTCAACATGTATTGTTTTATGCATGCGATTTAAATGTGAATTTAGATTTAAAAAGTGACAAAAGTTACAGTGTGCTTGTTTATGTGTTCAGCCGTTTTTAAACCTACATATCGCATTACATTGTGGGAAGGTCATTTGAGGTCACTGTGAAACTTCTTTTTATAGCTCTCTAAAAATCTAAAAGTTCGATATATGATTATTTAATAATCCCACATCAGATTTTGATATAAAAGTACTAGTCATGTTTATTATTCCTTACTCTTTGTGTTATGTATTTAATTATATGTAGGAAACGGGTTAACATGGTTAACATACCATATTTTATGGTATATTATGGATGGGTATACTTGGTTTGCATTGATTACGCTATGGCGGCTCCGCCAGATTTGTAGGATTCTCCCAATTATTCCCGTGGAGGAGATAGTCTCTGTCACCCAGACGTACGCAATCTGCGTCACTTAGGAGTGAGCATAGAAAAGGTGGGCATGCGGCTGGGTGATAGAGACTATGGAGGAGATGGCGGATGGGCGGATTACAAGTAAACTGGTGGATGGCAGATGGGCGGATTACAAGTAAACTGGTGGATGGCGGATTGGGGTGTAGTTTATAAGCTTCCTCCAGATATTTGGAGAAGGACTTCGAAATTATTTTCAACTGCGTGCATCTACGTTTGTTTTTGGCTATAATCTAGTTAACAAACTATTTTCTTGGTTTATTAAAGACAATCTAACATATTTGCACGATATTAAATTAGATATATTTTAATACTGAAATTATAATTTAAATAGTTAAATGATTAACTTTACCACTGAGGAGTAAATTAATAATTAAATAAAGGGAATTGCAGGAGATGAGAAATTATTGATCATAATGTTGTTGAAAAATACGAAACATGGTCCTATAGAAATCACAGCACTCAAACGCAATGGCACCGTAGATCCGCACTGTATCACAAACAAAGAGAAAATTAACTATACAATGAAAAAGACATTACACAACAGAAAGAGTGGTGAAGAGAGGGTTACCGACCCTGGTCGGTCAGTAGGCAGTATGGCCCACTTGTTAGCTTAAATCGATTTTAAGTGTATACAACCTCTCTTTTATCCCGTCCTCAGCGCTCAAATTGACAAGACAGTGTAAATAAAAAGGAAATCTCTAGCAATAAAGTCCACATCAAGAGAAATTAGGTTACGATACTCTGTATAAAGAAATATAAAAAGATCGGACAGGGAAAGTAGCATTCAAGGAGGACAGTCAACCACAAAACACAGAAACAAACACGGAAACAGACAAACAAGAAGGCAAAAGTAATAATCAATGCAATCGACATCACAAACACAAAAGGTTTGACAATAGGGCTACCGCCTTGGAACGGTCAGTGGCAAAGTAGGCCACTGGGGGTTTAAACCGGTTCTAGGGTGCACCAAACCTCACACTTACCCTACTGTCATTCCATTAAAACAGGACAGTGTAAATAAAGAAATCCCCGCAATGATCTAATCTCTAACCAACAAGGCAGCATCAATAGGCAATATAAGTAAAACACAAATATGCTCGTGTAAATATAATACAAAAAAAAAGAAATAGCCTAGAAAGCCACAATGAAGGTACTCAATGACTTGGCAGAAGCCAGAGCAACACGAGAATAAACTAGTAAGGGCACGACAAGAAAGATCATAGACAAACATCAAACGCCACCGTCCCAATGGGCTTTAGGTAGGCGTCATCATAGGGTCCACAGCCTGTCCGGTCATCGTACACTTAAAGAGGAAAGAATAGTGACGAACTGTAAAATGGTCCACTACCAAGCATGCAGTACGTTGCAAAATGATAGGGTCATAAACTCTGTTGATAAACTTTTTAACAAGTTTAACAAAGATAGTATGAAAGTGATCATGACCAAGAATCTTACGAAGTTTATAAATCACATCACCATAGAAGTCAGGTTGTGATAGTCCTTGTCGCAGAAGCGTCCTTAAATTACATTTGTATTTGGAAAGAAGATCAGGGTTACGATAATAACATGTTGCAAAGGTTTTACGAAGTTTATGGTAACGGTAACCCTGATTGAGTAGCTTTTTAGTTATACAAAGATTACGAATATTAAAGTCCTCAACTCGAGTACAAGTTTTTGAAAAACGAATAAGTTGAGTCACATACACCCCATAAGAAGTTGCTCGGAGAACATCCCCATCCAAGTGGGGATAATTAACAATGTCAAAATTAAAATCATCTCTCTTGTCATAGATTTTGCTAATTATTTCACCATTTTCAATCGAGAGATCTAAATCAAGAAAAGAAGCGTTATTATCAGATATATTAGCTTTGTTAAGTTGGAGTTCTTTAGGATAAATATTATTAACCATAGTTGGAAAGAAAGGGTTGTCAATGTTCAATATGTCATCCAGATACGGAGAGGTGTCATTAAAGGCTCCTTTCTTCACCACCCTTTCTGTTGTTTGTTGTCTCTTTCATTGTATTTTAAAGTTCTTGTTTGCAGTACAATGCGGACCTACGATGCCATTGCGTTCGGACGCTGTGGTTTCTATAGGACCCTATATCTCATTTTTTCAATAACATCTGCCTGGGTATCTGGTAAAATAGCAAAATAAAAACTAATCTGCGACAAGTGGTACACAGTTCGTACCCATAGGGATACCAACAATTTGTCTATAAACGGTGGTTCCATACCTGACGAAAATATTATCTAATAGGAAGATGAGTGCTTCACAAACTTCATAGCAAGTCCACATAGTATAATTGTAGTATGTGAATTATTAGGTGTAGAAATCACATTTAATAATGATCTTAAATAACAATCTTAACATTATATAACTTACATTACGACAAGTAAATTGATGTACAACTAAACTTTATTCATCATATATAAAATAGGCAGTGTACCTTTAAAATAAACATATAAGCAAATTAATACAAATCACTGCTTCAATGCACATCACTATAAACTGACCACACAAGTGACCAATCAGATCATTGCTTACCTGAAATGCATTTTCCCGCTTTCTGTCTTTGTGTCAGATCTTGGAAAAACACCTTAGAGTCAACATGAGTTTTCTTGAAAGTTGTATTGAAGGTATTGTTTCCCTCCTTTTCTCTTTTATTGTGTATATTGATAATTCTGAGATTTTCCGGAGTTGTCTTGGATTGAATTGGATTGTTTCAATCTAGTTATTTATCTTGCACAACTAATCAAATGCATGCACTTCTAATTTGCAGTGAGCAGATTGTGAGAATGAACAAAGCCATGCATGTACAAGGCCTCTATAGCCAAACTCTAGGTAGGTTATGAAATTGTAGGCTATAGCATTGTAAATTGTAAACATATTTGTATGTATATTAATATTGTATTAAGCTCTGACATAAATATTACTCTAGGAAATATATCAGCATCTCTGTATTTAGTAAATATATGAGTGGATCAATTCGTTATTTAGCAATGTTTGACTAAATTTTGTTACTGCAAAGTTGACATGTATTATTGTTAATATGTTAAATATATGTAATCCTACTTATTATTATATGTATGTATTTTCAGGACCATAAATAAATATAGTACGGAGCAATGTACAGTGATTTAATATAATAAACTATTAATAAACTTATACTGGACTATTAGTATAACCTACTATACCCACATAAATAGCCCAGATATAACATAATTGTCTAAACTGCCGTTAGTAAAAAAACGCTTTAATGTTATTACATGCCAAAAATGTAGTATTTCCTCTAGCGAATGTTGTTTGAATAAGAGAAATTAGCTTTGTAGTAAGGTTGTATAAAGTGTAGAGAAGTCATAAGAGCTTATTGATGAAACTTGACCTTTATTTAAAATGTTATCAAGAACGTCTCGTTATAGACCAAAATAAATTAATCCCAGAGTTTTTATAAGTTTTATCACAATATAGTTTAACGTGATCTTTAACGGCAGTAAGACAAGAAGTTAACAGTTTGAAGATGTTTGTTGTGGTGCAGGCACTAGAATTCTAAATAAAGCGAGCCTTATACGGATTTTTATGTAATTTAGGAATTCAGTACATAGTAGGCAGTTTATTTTGCTTATCGTTTACACCAGCCTTGAAAGTAGTGCACCGAGTGATATGTGCGGAAACAACATCATCCTCCGTACAATTAACTGGAGTATACGAATTGGTGCTGCCGAGTTCCAGAGATAAAACATTGACGTAGGCGTCAAACAATAATTACATTATTAGCTGCTTTATCTGCAAGAACTAAAACAAAATGTAGCACGAGGTACGTCCCCATCTAAATGTGGATGTCAAAATAAAAGTCATCTCTCTTATCATACATTTTAGTATATATGGTATCATTTGAAATCGAGAGATTAAGATCGGGCAATGCTGATATGGTATCCAAACTGTTGGCTTTATTTAACGTAAGCTATGTTGGATAAATATTAGTGACCATATGAGCAAAGAACAGATTATCAATATTGAGTATGTCATCCAGATACCGAGATTAGTATTAAACGCATCAATAATGTCTCTCTGGCTAGCAGGTGACAAACTCAACATAAAATATCTTTCATAACAGTATAAAAACAAATCAAGTGAATTGTTACAGTGTTTAAATCCATGCAGTTATAATTACTATTCTGTGATTGATTAACTTAACGACATAATATAAGTTAATTTACTGAAGCTGTCTCCTGCGTTTATTTACCCGTCGATACAGTTAGTTTAACATTTAGTTGGAGTCCACGTTTAGTTATATCAATTATTTAAAGAAGAAGAAATACATATGTGTTATATGCTACCAAATGAAGATGTGCCTGTAGATACGCTATCAAAACGCATAGAACAAGAGATGTTTGTAAAACATATATGCCGCCTTCAAAGACCATGACACAAACATTCCTGCCAAGTTTCGAGTGCTAGCTGTTCTTGAGTTATCGCGAAGACAAGCATTTTTTAGTGATTTATTACACGTTTTGTTACCATGGCGGCAACCGCATTTTCTTAGACAGGGTCTTCTCCAGGTGCTTTAAGCACAGCAGGGCCGATGTGTCTGATTTCCAAATACCAATGATGACTACAAAGCTGGCGTTGTGCTTTGATCTTTTCCGACCGCCTCTGATTTTGAACAGATAAACTAGTGTGTCTGGTAATTAGATCAGGGCTAGATACATTACAGTAGCATGCAGGCTTGACCTGTCACACTGGACCTACAGTCTACATAATGTAATCAACACCTCTAAATCATGATAGCATCCATCTATATACCAACATTCTTTGATTGTGTAACAAACATCCTGGCTTCCTTTGAAAAACATTGCACAATAAATTATGCTCTACTGCTGTAATTGGTAAGCTGTTGTCCCATATATATAAAGTATCATTGGTAGTTATCCTTATATATATGTAGGTATTTTACCTTAAGCGTTCACGTGGGTTGCCTAATTTGTATATTCTCCATCCAAATAATTATCCCAAATGTCAAAATAATTTAATACTTTGTGTTTAAAAGTGAAAATAAACCATAAATGTGGTTTTTTTAATCAGATTCAAATTTAGTCTTATATTAATTCAATAAAGGGAGGTAATTTGAAAAATAATTTTAAATAAATATTTTTATTTAGGTTTAAATATAGAAACATCGCAACATACTTGTATATTAAAAAAAATGTAGACATGTCGACATTTGTTAATGGTTTGGCCTAATAGCGTGGTTAGAGGTTAAACCTTTTTAAAAATATGAATTTGCCCAAAATAGTTTTAAAAAATAACAAGCAATTTTAAGTGATTTTATTTTACAAGTTTTGTTACCATGGCAACCACATTTCTTATGCGAATCTACCCAAAAGGGGAGGTGCAAAACTAGACCATGACACAAAAATTCCTGCCAACATTACGTGGTCCGAGTATTAACTTTCATACCCCATACAACCCCTTCTCCAAGAAGCGAAAACGGGGTTGGCTGTGGTATGAAATAAAATCTTAAATTCGGCTTAAAAAGTTTGCATATTTGTAAAATTAAAAACATTTAATAGGTAATTGTAAACAGGTTTTCGCATTTTTTCAGTAAAAATGTTTTTAAACGTGTTTTATTGTCGAAAAATCTGTTATAAAATCCTGCTAATATAAGCTTTCCAATCGTATACTAGAATTAAGACGGTACCACGTAATAAAGTTTCGAGTTTGTAGTGCCAGCCGGACCGACATACCGACCGACTGACATTTGCAAAGCAATATACCCCTCCTTCTTCGAAGGAGGACATAATTATAGCCTGCACTTAACAAAATAAAGTGTAACACCTCTCGCGCCCCCTAGCACCGGCTTAAGGACCTATTTCTCAACGCTAAATGATCATTAAAAGGGCACGGAAAGCTTGCCTATTTACTGCTACATGACCAGGTAACTCAGGTGTATAAACTGAGGCACGAGTAAAGTTGCCACTTTGAAAAGCATTGGTATATTGAACAGTATCTAGGATATAGCAGTATATAATACTTTAAACTTTACTTTTATGAACTAACAAAATGCAAATTAATAAGTTAGCTGTACTAAATACAAAACTATGCTGATAACTCATTGTTTTTAGAAGAACAAAAACACACAACTAAAATACAGCCAATAAAACACCTGCTGTTATGTTTTATATGTTGGTTTCATACAAAAGCTGTATTGGGAGGGCCTCATCAACTGAAATTGAATACCAGCAATTGTTTCATGCAATTGTATGTCTAACAGTGATTTACAGTTACCTATACAAGTTCTCTACCCCTAAATACAATAGGCTAGAAATAAGTCCTTAAGCGGTATTCTACTTTAAAGTCAGAATGGGCTTGATAATCCCAAAGGACCAGTGAGTTATGGCACAACTAATTTATAATTGGGCGACAATTTACAGCCGCCACACAGAATAAAGAAACGCTAGTGTGAATGTCAATACATAATGAAAATGGGATCCCTAGGAAATAGAAACAAGTTAGAAATGTATCAAACTGGGTTTTATTGAGACTGTGTTTCATTAAGCTGTATCTTATGTCAAATAAATGACCTGTGTAGACTAATATGCAAACGAAGCATCATTGTAAACTTCTAAACATATAGATTTAATCAGATTTCGTCATAGTTTCTACGCCATCAATTTGTGTATCTTTATGTGATTATGCATGTTTCACCAGCATGTAGCAATATTCTAATCTCAACACATCATCTGACCCCAATGGTAACATTGTACTGCTTTGTAATGTTCGCTTCTGTCATCTTATATTACGCGGTGTATGATTACGATACCTTTGCTAGTGGCAAATATATTATTCTTGGCGGTTTTGATTGTAAGTGATCTAAGCCTTATATAGCATAGACAATTTCTTGATGCAAAGGGTTCGTCATCTATTACAGCCGTTTAATGAACTACTGTATAATTATTTGATATAATATAATATTCAATCAAATATCCATTATACCATCATATCAAATGTCCCGTTCATCGTTCACTTAATCATATACAGACTGAGTTCGAAGGATAATTTTCTTTGCTATTTAAAATTATCTCTGAATTGGTTGGATAGGAAATTTTAAAAATCGTATTTTAAATACGTTTCAAATTGGAGAAGACGTATACTTATTAAAAGGCTGACCTATTTTAAAACAGTAACCCCAATCATCCAAACTAAATGGTGCCCATGCATTGTGTGCGTTTATAAATTTGCAGAATAAAAATTACTCTGAGCTTGCGTAGACGATGTTAAAAATGGTTAATATGCCCAAGACCGCTCCAATGCAGCAAAGTCCGTTAAAGGGAATGTAGCGACACAGCCAAACACACTCTAGTATTGAGAGTTCTAAAAAGCTTGGGAAAAGGTGAACGATTTATTAATCGGATGATAAACGAAAAAGACCATGACCATTTGGAGGTTTTTCTAAAACGGATATGGGTACTGCCATTTTGGAGAACTATGACATCATAGTTCCATATTACCATATATTGAATATTGATAAATATCATTTAATGCAATTAAAATTCTTGCAAATGAATACAAAATAAATTTACTGGTCATAAAAAGCATTATTGTCATTAAGTATACATATTGTCCATAAAGATGCTGTCATTTTCTTCCTATAAATCAATAAATGTTCATATTTAAAAATATTCCATATATGTTCATTTATAACTGTGATGTCGTAAACCTCAAAATGGTGGCTTCCATATTAGTTTCAACAGAACCTTCGAATGATCATATCGTCTTTGTTTATCAACCGATTTTTATCTTTCACCTTTACCAAGTTTTTTGGAATCCTCAATTATAAAGATGTTTTGCTGTGTCGCTATATTCCCTTTAACGTTTCTTTCATGTGTTCAATTTAAGTCATATACTTTTTATGCACTCAATTTTACTTCGTGAATAAATTCAATTGCTTTGAGCTTTTTACCAAATATGATATATTTACATTTGGATTTTGCTCGATTGTCACGCGCCATTTTATGTTTATGAGCACAATTACCGACGTGAACTTATAGCGTGCTACATACGATAACACTACTTAATATCATTATTGCATTTAACTCAAGTAATCCCGTAAGGCATAGAGAAAGACGAGAGAATTTATTAAAACTCAAATTCTAAAGATTTATAAATATTTATGAACTTGTTTATTCAGTTAATGTATTCAATTTCACTATCTTAACTATCAACACTAACCGGACTACAGATCCTCGAGGGAATGGTTAAATACGTCAGCAGTGGAATCTGGTGATGTGAATGCAAATCAATTCTGCTTTTACCATTGAATGCACACATTATGTACAACCCTTGGTTTTATTAACGTTTGACAGCACAATTGCTATATCTGAATGTAAGTCTGTCAAAATGAATTATTTTACTTATATTAACGAAATATGTAATATGGTAATATTAGTTGACTCGTTCGGAAAAATCTAAATAATCCGTCAATAAGAAGAAATAAATGTTAGTTAAATGTATTCCCTATGCTTGAGAGAAATCCAAAATGCAATTAAAATATCGTGTTTGCTTTGTAAAACGGGGTACACACAGTAACAATTGTACATCAAACTGTACATCAAACTGTAATTGTACATCAAACTGTACATCAAACTGTTATTGTACATCAAACTGTACATCAAACTGTAATTGTACATCAATCAACACAGTCCATTCTTCATCCGAGAGGTAATCTTTCCCGTGAATTGTCAAAGAACGTTCAATTGAATAACTGAAAATATTGGTTTTCGTGATACGTTCTCTCGCTGCTGCCAATGGCGTGGTAAGATAACAAAAGATGCTGCAGTAATAAGTGGCAATACTCATAATGGCTGTATTGTGTGCGAATTCTTAAATGTGGTAAAGTAAATGCTGCTTTATAAATGCAAAATATTTCACTGTGACTTATCTAAAGCCTTGAGTGATTACATATCGTGTTATTGCAACTTCCATACTCGTTAAACAACCAATAAACTCGTTTAGAGAGAAGACACTGAAGTATTTAAGTTAATAGATAATATTTTTTTCAGGTGCATATCTCTGTAGTCATAACAAACGCCGATATGCATATAATGCCTTGATAGTGTGTTTCAAAAGCAGATATAAACATTTAAACAGTAAACGTAGTATTCAAGGACCACAGTCATTAAAAACCACGCACAGAAACAAACACTACTTACACATATGTATAAAGGCAAGATATGATATTACAAACATAAAAGGGTCGACAATAGGGTTACCTCCTTGGAACGTTCAAAAAGGCTGCTAGGGGTTTAAACCAGGCTCTAGGGTGCACCAAACATCACTCTTACCATATTGTCTTCCGAATAAAACGGGACAGTGTAAATACAGATATCCCCGCCAGGTTGAAGGTTGATGCGTAACGGGTAATTAAATGATCTACATTATAGCATAAAACGGTAATATGTACATTAATGAACACATTCTTCTACATTAAAGCATAATACCGGTTAGTACACATTGGCTTCAAACGTGCAAGGCGTCTCGTTTTTTTATATATTCTTTGGTCTTTTAATGAAATCTTCAGGGCAAATGATGCAAAATAAAATAAGATAACATACAGAGTTTTTATACTTTCGAATATATATAATAATATTATACTATACATTTAATCATTGAAGGAATTTATAGTAACCAAAATAGTTCGATTGTGCAAATTTGGAAATCACCGAAAACGAAAAATATAAGCAATACTGCAATCTCGGTGAACATGAAACCTGCAATGTGGTATGTTCATACCATTACATGGCCAGCGGCGTATGGTCCCGGTTTCTAACAAAATTTACTGATGTCGTTATATAATGATTGTTGCCAACGTACATTGTATTTGGTTTCATCGTTATACATATTTCCGCAGTAAACGGTGTCAAATGCAAAGTATGCACCATCAGTTACATCAGATTCATTGAGTAATAAGAGACGATAAAAATAGACGATAATAGAGGTCAGTCTCAATTATAGTATTTTTTAAAAATAAATTGAAACGGTCAATGATTTTGGACAAACAGTGCATTACTTATACGGTATATACACATGCAAACACATAGGTATATTATGCCGGACATCGTGTAGCGAGATTTACACAATATATGACGTCATTGAAATTTAGTCCACATTTATCCCTATTACACAAGATAATAATAGACGACTTCACTGGTCTTATTGAACAGCAAAATACCAACGAAACGATCTACAGCAAGATGGTTGAAGATAAAATACAATTGATAACTTGTTCTTACCATGCCATGAATTCCTAAAATACAAAACAATGTAAATAATTAAGCTAATATCGTAATCTAATGTTGATATTATGTACACTAAAGTAAAAAAGAAACGCAACTCGTGAATTTCCGCTATATAATTTAAATACTGCACACGTAATTCCACGAAATATTCCAAAGAAATACCAGGCCGTTTTGTAAAAGAAAGGTTGCATCTAGTTAGAAAAAGGACACAATTTTGCTGTTGTAGACATTTCAATCACAGTACAGTTTGTAACACGAAATTCAGAAATGCTGAAGTTCCGCTTTGAACATTCGAGCCATTACACACCTTGGTTGTTCACCTGCTTGAGTCAAACGCATATTCTATCAATAATGAAACTTCGATGGGATAACATTTGGGGTGTTATGTGTTGTTTTAGTCTTTTATTCCCTAATGACAAGCATAATATAGCCACGTACCATTCGATTAACAGCAGCATATTATACATATACTAGATTGCAGATATTTCCAAATTTCCTTTAGTATATAAATAATCAGCATTGTTTTATTATTCACTAAGATTAAAGAAACTAACCTGCCAAATAACGGTAATACGAGGGTGCTTCAAAAAGTTCTGTCACTATGCATATATCTTTTGAACTGGATATTACACTGAGATAAAGTAATGTGTTTATAGTACTAATGGGTTCGCTCTCTTAAATTCCACAACAAAAATGAACAATTTCCGGTTATATATACCCCTGAATTACCTCCCCATACCACACCTTTTGGATACTGGCATCTCTGAAAATGGCCTTGTTACAAAACGTTGTAAAAATTATTTGAATAATTCTATGCTTTTAAATTTTCTTGTACGCCATCTGTTGTTATTCGCCCATAATCCATGAAAATGTCGAGAATTCGGAAAGGTCTTGCTGCAAACCAGATATGAGTGAATGCATATCCCTTAATTTTAGCAGAAATAACACTGATTTTCTTCATTTTGTTTACGGAAATGTTATAGTATCTTTTAAATGTCGTAATTATTCTCATAGTATTAATATGTTTTCTTTTTTTTTTACAAATCCTAGTACTTCAGTGTTTAAATGTCATATTCAACACATTATTGTAAACTTGTGTACAATGTTTAGTGAAAATATTGATCATCCAAAAACGCTATTTCAGAAGACTACTCTACCCTTCCATTTAATGTCCATTTATCATTAAATTAATTTTACACGTTAGCTTAAAATGTTAATTTCTAAGAAAATGCTTTTTCATCTACCATGCTTAAATTCTAAATATTGTAATGCACAGATATAACTGGTAATGTATGAGAAATTTCAAAGGTCTTTGACAAGTACTTAAACAGAAACAGGCATTTAAAAAAGTAACAATTAACATACCTGAAAAAACTCAGGACGAAAATGCCTCAGTATGTATAAGTGATGTGTATTAAAGGTTCCATAACTTTCGTCACACAAAAGATACAGCATTTATTTTACCATCAATGGAATGGTATTGAAACTCTCTTTCATTTGTTACCAAACATCAACACTCACAACGAGCACATAATTGTTAAAACGCGTTAGTGACAGAACTTATTGAATGACCCTCGTATTACACTACAAAACCGTTTATCAAAAACTCTGTTCAAGTGTTCAGGTCATATATCGTAGAAGTGCCATTACAAATATAGGTTATTCACGGGTTCTTAAAATACCCATGATTGATTACGCCTACCATTATTTATGAGATGGTACCTCTTAAATTGACGCTCCAGATTTAGAGTTTGGCCTGGCTGGTTAAATCCGTTAACATTATGTCTATAGAGTTTGGATTCTAAAAATAAGTCAATTAAATCTACTCAGTACGATCTATTGTTAAATGTGCTTGTTTATGACAAGATAGATACTTTAAAGATAAATGTAATCGCACGATATATCTGTTTTACCGGTCGCTTTAACGTAAAACACAACGAGGAGCATGCTTTGCACGTGTCTAAATAGGAAATTTAGAGCGGCTTTGGATAGTAAAGGAGATGTAAAAGTCGAACAGGCATTGTAGCATTCAATGACCACAGCCAACCAAAAACACGCATAGAAACAAACAGCAACTACAAAGTTGAATAAAAGCGAGATATGATATCACAAACACAAAAGGGTTGCCAATAGGGCTACCGCCTTGGAACGGTCAGTTGCAAAAGTGTCGCTGGATGTTTAAACCAGGTTTTAGGGTGTACCAGAAGCTTCACTTCATAGTTTTTGTTTTCCGAGGACACACTAAAATGTCGTATAACCTACACATATTCGAATAAAATTATGTCTCTACTATTAATGACGCCAACATTGCCTTATGTTCTAAATGTATACCAACAATGTTACAACTATCTCTCGCTAAGACTTATATGGAAATAAATTGCAAAACATTTCAAACTTTCCCTCCCCAGATGAAATCGCATAACTAGGTAAATCATGTCTCACACTCTGTTAAATTAAGTAATTGGCAGTACGCACCAATACAACACTGACCGAGCACTGACATATAGACATTCCATCACTGTGACTTTAACTGTGTATGAGCACTTCCTGTTCGACTTGTATACCTACTGTTAAAACGTACTGCAAATGTTATCAAGAACGTCTCAAACATTTTGTTTGTAGTAGGTTCAGACACTAGAATTAAAACTAAAGCGGACTTTACAATGATATTTGTGTAATTTAGGAATTTTGCTTTTCCTCTCTCCCCTTAGTGGTACACAGAGTTAAATGGGAGGAAATCGTCATCATCAGTATATTGAACTGGAGTGTACGCATTAGTGCTCCTGAGTCCCAGAGACGCATTAGTGCTCTTGAGTCCCAAAGATGCATTAATGCTCGTGAGTCCCAGAGACGCATTAGTGCTCCTGTGTCCCAGAGATGAATACCGACGTAATGTAGGCGTCATACAATAATTCCATTTTAGCTGCTTTGTCAGCAGGAACTAAAACAAATTTGCGCTACGACATTTTTGGATTCCAGATTTCAAATTAAGAAATGAAAATCTAGATCTCGAGGAAAATAAAGAGGGTTAATCATATAAAAGTAAATACGTGTATCTATAATTTTAAGTCCAAAATGAGAAAAAATATCCTGTAGAAACCACAGCGTAATACAGCAAGCAATATAGACACAACGCACTGACGCCGTAGGTCCATACTGTACCACAAACCGAAATAATTGAGCATATTTAAAAGATCAATGAAACGGACAATACATAACAGAAATAGTGGTGAAGACAGGTTGCTGACTTGGAACGTTCAGTAGGCAATAAGGCCTACAGACTTGCTTAAATTCATTCTATGTGTACACAACTTCGCTATTATCCTGCTTATTAAACGTTTTAAAAAACGGATGAAACAAATATCTATTCGTATAATGAGATATTTGTATAGGGGCATTAACAATACTGCAATTTCCATGATTAAGAAATAATAATACACTTTTTTCGGATAGAAAGGGACTTCGGTTATGCAATGAATTGGGAGATCGGAGCACATCATCAGTTAAAATCAATGATTGAATGCGACCTTTACTTCGGGTCTTTTTTAAACAAATGCCGAATACATGTATATATAATATTAAAGGACTTTTGGATTTTTAAACTATTAAGGAATAGAACCAACAACACGATTACTCGGAAGAAAAAATACGTTGTATGTAAACGCCATAAATACCTTTATTAAAGTATGGTAATTTTAGAAAAAGTCTGACGGGATCAGACTCCTTCTTTGAACATTTTTCGTATGAATTATTTAAGAAGTATTACACCAAGTATCTGTACGAATGATAAGTGTGTCTGCTTCCTAATCGATCAACTTAAGTGCAGAAATGGACTAAGAGGTGAGACGTGAAAGCATAGCGTGCTTAAAAATATGTTTAGAAATATTATGTCAATCAGCGACTGACAAAGTTACACGAGATTTCTGTTTGGTGTTAGCATGACGTATATAACCAATATTAGGTTCTTTTAAAATACGTCCGTGTTGATAAACATTATCATTAAGGCCCAGTGGATATGGTATTTTCATCCACTTTATTCCTACAAAATGTCCAACTGTTATTGTAAAGGTGTTGGTGGCATTATTATCATAAAGTATATATTCAACCGGATGAAGACTTGCAAAACTGAAACTATGACCTGACTGAGGAAAGTGTATGTATAAATATTCAACTTCTTGGAGATTTCCTGGATTGTATTTATGTTCACACCCTTTTGTGTTTGTGATGTCTTATTTGGCCTTTGTTTCATCTTTAAAGATGTTCTTTGTTTCTGTGTGTGTTTGTGGTTAACTGTCGTCCATGAATGCTACTTTTCCTGTTCGCTTTTTATATCTACTCTTATTGCACGACTGAATCTTTGTTCGATAACAGCATGTATGCAGTAAGTCACATTGGGACCACCATGAATTTGCCTAGATACACTATAAGACTAGATAACAAAAATAAGATAAACCTATAGCAGGTAAGTTGTTTCAACTGATTGAATTAATAAACAATAGCGTATTTTCATACTTTTATCAACAAATCCACGATGAAGGTAATGCTTCAAAAATTACAAGTTAAATTTAAATTATGAATTTCAGTAGCTATCTTAAATCTTAAATAACAATCATACATGTGACACCATAATACAAAGTATTATGCGTTGTTATAGGGTGTGTGTCAGTGCGTAAATCCGTTTTATAACTGATTAATGAGAATTAAATCGTCTTGTGTTTAGAAAAAGTACTTCCTGGGGACTCAGATCGAGTCATATTAGTGGTGTAACTAATCGTGTCATATTAGGTTGGAGATTTTACTCTAAGTGGTGTAACTAATCGTGCCATACTAGGCTGGAGACTTTTGCTCTTAGTGGTGTAACTAATCGTGTCATACTAGGCTGGAGACTTTTGCTCTTAGTGGTGTAACTAATAGTGTCCTATTAGGTTGGAGACTTTTGCTCTTAGTGGTGTAACTAATCGTGTCATATTAGGTTGGAGACTTTTGCTCTTAGTGGTGTAACTAATCGTGTCATACTAGGCTGGAGACTTTTGCTCTTAGTGGTGTAACTAATCGTGTCATACTAGGCTGGAGACTTTTGCTCTTAGTGGTGTAACTAATAGTGTCCTATTAGGTTGGAGACTTTTGCTCTTAGTGGTGTAACTAATCGTGTCATATTAGGTTGGAGACTTTTGCTCTTAGTGGTGTAACTAATCGTGTCATATTAGGTTGGAGACTTTTACTCTTAGTGGTGTAACTAATCGTGTTATATTAGGTTGGAGACCTGTACTCTTAGCAGTGTAACTAATCGTGTCATATTAGGTTGGAGACTTTTACTCTTAGTGGGTAACTTATCGTGTCATACTACGTTTGAGACTTCTACTCTTACTGGTGTAACTAATCATGTCATACTAGGTTGGAGACTTTTACTCTTAGTGGGTAACTTATCGTGTCATACCACGTTTGAGACTTCTACTCTTACTGGTGTAACTAATCGTGTCATACTAGGTTGGAGACTTTTACTTTTAGTGGTGTAACTAATCGTGTCATATTAGGTTAGAGACTTTTTCTCTTACTGGAGTAACTAATCGTGTCATATTAGCTGGAGGCTTTTACTCTTAGTGGTGTAACTAATCGTGTCATATTAGCTGGAGACTTTTACTCTTACAGGTGTAACTAATCGTGTCATACTTGGTTGGAGACTTTTACTCTTAGTGGTGTAACTAATCGTGTCATATTAGGATGGAGACTTTTACTCCTAGCGCTGTAACTAATCGTATCATATTCGGTTGGAGACTTTTACTCTTAGTGGTGTAACTAATCGTGTCAAACTAGGTTGGAGACATTTACACTTAGCGGTGTAACTAATCGTGTCATACTAGATAGGAGACTTTTACTCTTATTGGTGTAACTAATCGTGTCATACTAGCTTGGAGTCTTTTACTCTTAGTAGTGTAACTAATCGTGTCATACTAGGTTGGAGACTTTTTCTCTTACTGGAGTAACTAATCGTGTCATATTAGGCTGGAGACTTTTACTCTTACAGGTGTAACTAATCGTGTCATATTAGGTTGGAGACTTTTCCTCTTAGTGGTGTAACTAATCGTGTTATATTAGGTTGGAGACCTGTACTCTTAGCAGTGTAACTAATCGTGTCATGTTAGGCTGGAGACTTTTACTCTTACAGGTGTAACTAATCGTGTAATACTAGGCTGGAGACTTTTGCTCTTAGTGGTGTAACTAATCGTGTCATATTAGGTTGGAGACTTTTCCTCTTAGTGGTGTAACTAATCGTGTTATATTAGGTTGGAGACCTGTACTCTTAGCAGTGTAACTAATCGTGTCATGTTAGGCTGGAGACTTTTACTCTTACAGGTGTAACTAATCGTGTCATACTAGGTTGGAGACTTTTGCTCTTAGTGGTGTAACTAATCGTGTCATATTAGGTTGGAGACTTTTGCTCTTAGTGGTGTAACTAATCGTGTCATACTAGGCTGGAGACTTTTGCTCTTAGTGGTGTAACTAATCGTGTCATATTAGGTTGGAGACTTTTCCTCTTAGTGGTGTAACTAATCGTGTTATATTAGGTTGGAGACCTGTACTCTTAGCAGTGTAACAAATCGTGTCATATTAGGTTGGAGACTTTTACTCTGAGCTGTCTAATTAATCATGTCATATTTGGTTGGAGACTTTTCCTCATAGCTGTGTAACTAATCGTGTCATACTTTTACTCTTATTGGTTTAACCAATCGTGTTGGAAACCTTCACACTCAGCGGTGTAACTAATCGTGTTATACTAGGTTGGAGACTTTTACTCTTATTGGTTTAACCAATCGTGTCATATTAGGTTGGAGACTTTTGCTCTTAGTGGTGTAACTAATCGTGTCATACTAGGTTGGAGACTTTTAGTGGTGTAACTAGTAACATGATTTTCTAAGATCATGTATTTATTGTTATCAAATCGTTAACGGTTTTATAACATAAATGAAGCAAGTCAATTAAGAGCTAGGGAAATACCAGACTCATACAATATAAGAGGTATGTGTCTTGGGCACAACACATGGAATGGATATCTTACATTCTATTGTTGGTATGTGAGTCTATGTCCGAATCTAAGGCAAAATCGAGCTTATTTGCCAATTGTATAGGAGATATTTATTCACAGATCGATGCAAATTCTCTCTTATAATAAGAACACTCTTTTATATTGATAAATTCAATAAACTTAATCAAGAGTTTACTTTGTGAAAAAGATGCCATTGATTAACAAAATGAAACAAGTACTTGTTTATGTTCTGTTTCTAGATTTCATGATGGGACACCATTATTGTCCCTTGTGTCTCTGTGTACGACGTCGGTATGTCCACTGACAGACAACGGGCACATTTTTTCTACTCAATATTAGCAATGGCCAGATGCGTCATACTTGATTCATGGTAGAATGGCAGTTTTATGAGGAATGGTTTATCGATAATTATGAAAATACGGGAATGGGTTAACTTGTATTGGAAATACGTGAAACATTAGCACGTAAAAACTTGCCTCCTATATATTAATACAAGTGACACAAATCCTTAAGATTAAATTAAACACAATTCATGATTGTTCATATTATAACGTATGAAACAAACACAAATACACTTACTTCGTGTCTTTATAGTAGACTATCAAAATAGCTATATTTACTAGAAAGAATGCGTTTGATTTTTAACGTTATTTTTCCGCACAGCTTAGGTGTATGACGGCAGATTTTAGTGATGAAGGCAGACCACCCACTCATTCCTGGGTAGCCTGTGTATCTCCCACCATCCGTAACAATCGACACTTTCTTACTCACAAGTCGAGCTCCCAGGTAGCGTTGAGAGGCGTGAGAGAAACGGCCACGGAGAAACTATACGAGGGATGTAGAACAGTGTGCCTTATTAGTGTTTATGTGCACAACATCGCTCTACCTTCTACTTTGGGACAATTTAAATAAAAGTCGGTATTTAAACAAACTAATCCACCAAATAACGGCAAAATAACACTACAAACCCGTTTATCTAAACTATATGTGCTGATTAAAAGTACAGGTTTATTCAATGGTACGTAATTTATCTACCTCCTTCATCATTAGTGAATAGTGTTGTGAGTCATGAAACTACCCGTGATCGAATATGCGTAACATGAAATTCTCTTGATTCAATGCTCCAGTTTTGAGGTTTGGTCTGGCTTGTTAAAGCAGTTTATATTATGTCTATAGAGTTTGAATGATCAAGAATGTATTCATATATATATACCCCTTCGTCAGTAGGTTTAGAAACGGTGTACATCTCTTGTAAAATGTGCCTGTTGATGGCGCGATAGGGTCTCATAATATAACTAAATACAAATGTATCCATTTACTTACTTGTATCAACAAATCCACGATGAAAGTAATATAATTCCGAGTAGGACTCAATCTCAAGTACGGCATGTTCTAAAAATAAATTGAAACGGGCAATGATTTCGGACAAACAGTTCATTACTGACACGTTATATATTCAAAAGAATTTTCCTTTGGACGAGGTTAACACAATATATGACGTCATTTATATTTAGCCCAGATTTATCCTTATTACAAGATAGTTTAATTATAAATTCCAGTAGATATCTTAAATGGGTTAATGCACTATTTTCAAATACGATTGATTTAAAAGGGCTCTGAAAAACTTGAAAAAAAAGCTGAAAGAATTATCAAAATACCATGAAAAATAAAGGAGATATGACCTATTCAAAATGTGCATAGAACATAAATGAAGGCGGCCAGCTTGTAATGATGACGTCACCCGCCTTTTTTTTACTATATTTGGCATACTGACAAAATACATTTTAAAGCAAAGAAAGTCACTACAAATTGATTAAAAATCATATGTAAAATGTATAAATTCTATGCTTATTTTTCATTTGCAGTGATTTTCTTTGCTTTAAAATACTTTGTTTAATATGTCCTTTATTTTTCATGACATTTTGACAATTTTTTCAGGTTTTTCAGGTTTTTCAGAACACTTTAAAATACATACACATTGTTTGAAAATACACATTGTTTGAAAAATAGTAAAAAAAAAAAGCATGAATGCTTTTTACGGATAAAATGTAACAAGAAAGGAAGTGCAAAACCGGGAACAACACTTTTTAAAATATAATCCATACATTTATTCAATGAAACATAGAATGAAACATATTCACTTACAGAATACACATGAATTAGATCCAGTATTTCTTTAAAAATACGATTTTAGAAAAAAAATTCAAATACTATTGGCAAGTGTCTCTTTTATCAAAATTGCCAAATATACCTTTAATCAAAATTGTCAAGTGCCCTTTTAATCCAATTTTATTTTAAACGTTTTCCTGGTTTAATTACGCACAATAGTCTGAACAATATAATATCACTTTTAGATGAGCAAAATAATTGTTAATACGAGAATTCCTCTCACGATATATATTTTTAATTCAAAATGCATCCACTCTAAATACTGCACCAAAGACTGAACTCCTAATACTGAACATAATATCAACCCAAAAGGCTGTATTTATACTGGCATAGAAAGTCATAGAACATCATAGAAACTTTAAGATAAAAATGCTATTTAAATAACCTTGAACGCATATCATATACCACATTGCTGACATGTGAGTGACAAAGTGTCTATTTGTATTTGTTATGTTTGTTAGTGGTAAAGCTTCTGTGGTGAACTATAATCGGATACTTAATTTTTTTCAGAAGATATTATTTGCCTTCGAACTGTCGGTGACCATTTTTCGATGGCGAAATCGTGTTAGGTCGTGTAGCTCTGAGTTATTGAGATGAACTCAATTAATTTGATGTTCGAAATATGTCAATTATATTTCAGGATTTTCAAATAAGATAAAACAATAATATTCACACTGCATCACCCATTTAAATGCCTGATCTCATACAGACGACAGTACATACATCATTTATATGTTTAAATAAGGGACCACAACATAACTTTAGCGTTATTATTTAGGTCCTTTGGGATCAACGAGCCCAATAACATAGTATGTGGCTTTGCAGTAGAATACCTCTCAAGAACAGTCACAATAAAACCGAATCTGCTACTTCATTATCTATCTTGTGTTTGTTGCTTCCAAAGGATCTCTCGTGTCAGTATATATTAACATTCACACTAGCGTTCGATCGTTGTAAAAAAAGTTTCCCCGTGCTACGAATCAGTAGTGTTATTTTTACTGGTCCATGTGGATCAACGAGCCCAATATATGTGGCTTCGAAGTAGAATGCCGCTTAAGCCGGTGCTAGGGGCGTGAGAGGTGTTGCTTCTTGCTTCTGACATCCCCTATCATGAGCAGACTCAATAAAACCAAGTCTTCTACTTTATTCTCTTGGTGTGTTTTTTGCTTCCAAAGGATCTTCCTTATCATTATTTATTGTTTTTTTCATCACATCTCCTCGTCATCTTTGGTATGTCGGAATGTAAGGCGGATATTAGGTTATTTGCCAAGTTGTCTAGGGGTTACTTATTTACGGAGCAATGCAAACAAATAATAAAAACAATATACTATCGATATGTTCATTAAATGTAATCAATATGTTTAGCTCTAAGAAGAAAATGCCTTTGATTTATCAAACTGTAAAAAAGAAATATGTGTAAAACGAACTTGTTTATGTAAGTTATTTTTATAAGAAATAATCTTACACTGAAACTTCTATAATGTGAAAAGTTTATGCATACATATATATATACTAATTTCTTAATGAAATAAATGGCATTATTTCTATTTTACATGAAATTATTTAGGTCAGTGTATGGTCATGTGATCTCATGACTTGAGTCAAATTGTATAATTGTTGAAGTATTAATGAAATTAATATCGTTATTGTGAATTAATTTCTAATAAAATTATATGGAAGAATAAAAGTGATCCTTAGCAAATTTTGAGTAGTATATATATATATCACTTATAGTCCTTGCTTGTTTTATAAAGCGATATTGTATATTCATTCAGGATGCGTGTTCTTATATGGCAAAACAATCATGTTAAATCGAAGAATAGTTCAAACCACTTTAATCCCAATCATTAGCTCTTTTAGATTTATTTAAAATAATAATCTCGTAATATACGTAGATGTAAAAGTTGAACAGGAAATGTAGCGTATACTTGACGCAGTCCATCAAAAGCTAGCATTCATAATCAACTATAATAACAATGTTAACAAAGCACATAAAACTGTTGACAAATGGGATACCGCCTTGAAACGGTGAGGGGAAAAATACCGAAACTTTGTGGGTTTAAACATCGCCGAATGCTGGTCCCTCCATATCATGTTTAATCAGTTCATTGCTTAATTATCATCACCATTCGGCAAAACGCCACCTTTGGGGCGATCATTTTGGCAAGATTTTGAGAGATTCTACGAGACTTTCAAAAAACACATTTTCAACAAGTTAATTTAATATTAATTTCTTATTTTTAACTGATGAGAAACAGCAAGTGACGTTAAAACGTTTTAACTGATGCATCAACAATTGACGTTGTACGTTTATTTACAACATGACGCCACCCGAACGTCGACTTTATGCACGTGAAAGAAAAACACGCTAATAAATTGAGCTAATCGCTAGTGGCCGCTTTAATTGGCCTAAGGCCCAATCTGGCCAGACAGATATCTACAAGTAAGACATATGCATGACATTGTCTTGGCAGGCCGAGACTACGGAAGACGGTGTAAGATGAAGCGAAATAAGAGGGTTGACAAGTTGGAAAAAGAAAAGGCAGCTTGGTTATTTAATATTTGTTTTTATAACTAGGATAGTTTAGTTTTTAGATCAAAAAGTACATAAGAACCCGTGTACATGTTTATATGTGTAGACATGTTTCTGTTATATTTTAAATAACTTAAAAATGGACATTGCCCTAATTCAATATATCTCTTATAAAAAATGAGTATTAAAGCAGAAATTGGTCCTAAATCAACAAATCCGCTTTTGATATGTTTGTAAGTATTAAATATCATTATATATACGATTATTACTATGCCATTGATGTATATTGAGTAAAAATATGTTTTTAAAGATAAAAATCGAACAGGCGAACAGGCATTGCTAAAATTTCGAAAAAAATCTAAGGGGAAAAACTCTTGCGCGAATTACCGGAAATGACGTCACTGGGAACAAACTATTTTTTGTTTACATTGGGACTGAACGCAAAACAGTATACCTTGTGTGAAAATGCGAGAATTAAGCGATCATGATACCGAGTCAGAGGAAATGCCCGTGATAAGACGGTTACACAATGTGCAACCTTACGATTTTGAGTCGGAATACGTGTCTGAGGACGAAAATACATCGGAATCATCAACTGATAATGAAGTCGAACGCGGTGCAAATGGAGAGCTTGTAAAGACTATCGTGTCATGTCATTCGTTACGTTCAGCGGTTCATTACACTATTCACTAATCTAACAAAATAGTGTCTTTATACATTGACAGCAACAACAAACAAAAAACAACGTAAACATCGTTTTCATCGAAATCTGACAGTAAGTCACCCGCAACGCTGCAATATCTTGGTACATACACAATAACCGCGAAATGTAGTATATTCCGAATGAATGGACCTGGTCTAAATACGAGCGTCAGATTTAGTTGCCGATAAGTAGACATGGAACAAATATATTTATTAGATATTATCCATAATTGATAAAAAATTGTATATTATATATATATATTTCCGAATATATACTCAAAAGACACGCCATATTTCACCTTTAAGGAGAAATTTAATTAATTATAAACATCAACTTTTAACTTCATTATCTGTTTAATATATCCGAAGAAAAATTGTGTTTGCATCCAAAAAAAATATTTAAAAAAATGAGCAAATCGTTACTTCAAGGGCACAATAATAAGTATTGTTGACGTCATCGGTGCCAAGCGTAATACCACGTGTATAGGTTTTATATGGAGATCTAAGACGATGACCTAAAAACCGAGTATTTTATCGTTGAAAATAAATATTTTGTCCTAAATTTGATTGCAAGTTTGCATACACGTACATCCGATATTTCTTGATGAAACATATATAGCGGATATTTGTTGTTTTGGAGTGAAGAAAATATTTTATTTCATCGAGAAGTGAGACAACTTTATAGACGAGATGAAATAAAATCTGCGATTAACGACAAAACAAACAAATGTTCATTATATTGTATGTCTTTCAATCAAAGTGTATGCAGAAAAGGAAAATTCTACGACGTCATCTACTAGTAAGTAAAAACTGCTACTTTTAGCTCATCATAACTTCTAAAATACTTAATCAATTTCAAGTTAAGTTTCTTAACAACTTTCTGGGGAAAAAACGGCAAACAGAGATTCCACTGTAAATGACAACAATACTTAAAATACCTGACCAATTTACTGAGATTCCACTGTAAATGACAACAATACTTAAAATACTTGACCAATTTTTATTAAATCTGCAGCTAATTTTCTTAGACTATTTACAAGAAATGATATAAACTGTAACGGATCCTTTTGCAAATTTTAGAATAATTCTAGTAAATGACGCGTTTCTGCCAATTATTGAAAGTTTTAAAGTACGTAATCCAATTCAATTCGACACTTGTCGATGAACCCATCAATTTGTAAACTAATTTTAGTAAAATTGCGTGGGTAAGTACGTCAATAGATACGATTATTATAGAACCGTGGGAAGCTAATGCGAAGGAGGAATAGTTAGTTTATTATAACAAAAAAAATGAAACTTACACTGCGATGAAATATATCGGACAATCGGACAATAATCATTATAATAATAATAAAAAATAGCAATAACCATAGCATAAGTTTTACGGTTGCCACACCTCACGAACAAGTAGATAAAAATGCCGACCAGGAAATGTAGCATTATAAGACATGTAGCCTTACTTGTTTGCCCTATTGTCAACCCTTTTGTGTTTGTGGCCTTGTGTTCATATTTAAATGTGTTCTTTGTTTCTGCGTGTGTTTGTGGTTGACTGTCGTCCTTGAATGCTGCTTTTCCTGTTCGATTTTTATAATGCCTTGCTTTGACAATTATTTTGTATATACTACAATACCTGGCTGGCCATGGCATCTCGGTATTGCACCGCTGCTACACAAATGCCGGATGCGTCAATTAACATTAATTAACATTAATTCATGCGGGCAAATTTTATAGTTGGATTTAGTTATACGGATCTGGGTGGAAGGCCAGGGTGGTGGAACTTTTAGTATGTATATACTATAGAAAAAGGAGTATTGTTTGCGTTTTGTTAGATAGCCATTGACTTTGCAGCCACATCAGTCCGTTCCTTCTGTAGTACTAAGCATGATTGGATCTACAATAAGATAAATAGTATGTTATCTAAATGGGATTCATTACACGCCTACATATAGATCTAAGAAGTCATGGCCGGACGTTTCTTATAACGTTATACGTTTATCTGACAGTAGATTAATTGCTACTTACGTAAGCTCAGAAGTGGTTATCGGCAAAATGGCCATTCAATTTTATGAAGTAAGTTTTGCTATCTTTTCATCCCACAAAGAGTGTATGAATGTTCTAGGTTTATCCTTAAACACATTTATTTAACTATAATGCGTGTTGTGGATGATTGAGATCTGTATTGTATTTCCTGTTCGACTGGTGTATCTATTTAATTGCATCGCATTCAAAGAGCAACAAATAATATAGATTAATTATAAACACATAGACATACAGATATGAAATAGTTGACCCCGGTGTCACTATTTAAACAAATCATAAATTTGCCTCATAACCGCTGTTCCCAACTAAATTCCATTATGTTTATTTCGCTCTTCGGGGCATTTAATTTTATTAGATACTGGGACCATACGCCGTACGACATGGGGTAGTAGTGCACTCCATGTCCACCGCCATATGCATGCCATCTTCTGGATGGTTAAAATTGTGTACTATTGATTTTATGAATATTGAGTTCTGCTCAGCCCGGGGCTAGAGGGCGTGAGCGGTAGCTAGCATAATTTCACTACCGCTCATGAACAGTCTCAATCAAACCGAGACTGCAATATTTCGTATGTGTCGTGCTCGGCCGTTTCCAAAAGTCCATTATCATACTCTTTGTGATGAATGCAACATATTAGGCATTTAGCTCGTGTTGTTTCAGATAAGATTGTGTAAAGGTTTTTTTCTTTATAACTAAATGTAATTCTTGTAGTTTTAGAAAGCATATGTATATGCAGCTTCATGTAAAACGGTGACCCTGGGGCAGGGTCAAATATGACCCAAGAGTCACCAATTGAACACACTTAGCACGACACTTGGCGTATTTTTCATCAATTATCAAGAAGCTTTAGCACTATATCGTTTGACGTGATTTTAACGGCATTACGACAAGATGTATACTGTTTGTAGATGTTTGTAACGGTGCAGGTACAATAAATAGAAAGGTTATGTCAATTAGGAATCCAGTACATATTTGGAAATTTGATTTGTTTTTTGTCTACCCTATCCTTGAAAGCGGTGCACCAAGTTATAAGCATGGACACAACATCATCCTGAGAAGCTTGAACTGGCGAATTTAAATCAGTGCTCCCAAGTGGCATTATATAGCAGTCAAATGACATTACTATTCCGCGATATTTCATGAAATAAAGAAAAATAGCGCATAAATACAAATCGAATTATGTACAGTCACTTTTCTTTTTAGTTTACTTCGGGAATTAAAAAACTTTTAATCATTCTATCTGTCTTTTTCGAACTTCAGGAAACACATGTATCACTGCAGTTTTATGAACGTATAATCAAAAGTAACAGATTTAAACTACTTAAAATAATTTGGCGTCCTGAAACACTGTACGACAGGACACATATTTGACATACGGCGAACGAGTCAGAGACCGTATCAAAAAAACATCATGTGAATTTATTAATCAAATTACTCCTAGTTGTCTCCAAATTCTCTCCAAAATGTGTTATATCTTTAGAAGTTGCTGCTGTTTTTGTTTTCTTTATGTTCATGAAATAACACTCTCGGCGTACCAAGGAATATAGGTGCGTATGATTACATTTGTCATAACGAGACGTTTCCAGAAAACAGCTGCATGATGCTCTTGAAAAGACAAGAAGTAGTTTCTAGATTTAAAACACTACTCTTATTAGATATATTTAGGACTGTTTATCAAATGAATACCACTAATGTCATTATCTACGAACGCATCATCTGGATTTTGAAACAGAACGATTAGTTGATTGGATGTAATATTGTACTCGGTTGTTAAATAATCCGTCTTCCGCCTGATACCTTTTATTATGTCATAAAACGTAATACCATGTAACGAAAACAGTTTATATCGATCTAGTTAAATATTCCTAAAAGCAAATTGTTATTAACTAAAGAAATATAAAAAGATCGGACAGGGAAAATAGCATTCAAGGAGGACAGTCAACCACAAAACATAGAAACAAACACGCAAACAGACAAACAAGAAGGCAAAAGTAATATTAAATGCAAACGACATCACAAACACAAACCTGGTTCAGAGGCTTGATTTCGAGAAAGGAGTTTCGGTATCATACATGTAAAGTGCACCTGGTGACTTTCGTTATCATCTGCGGACATAATGTCTACAAAGTGTACTGTGTGAATTTTCTTATCATCTGTGCTCATAATGCCTTCCCTTATATAGTCTTCAAATTTCCCTTTATGACTTTCTTTTTTATCTGCGGCTATAATGACTACAAAATGCACGCTTTGACGTCCCATATCTGCGGCCATATAGTCTTCATTGCACTTTATGACTTTCCTGTTTGTCTGCAGACATACTGACTACAAATTGGTTTTGATTGCTTTCCTTATCGTTTGTGGTCGTACACCATATCATTTAACCAGTGGTGGCATGTAGCGACACTCTACAAAAGAATCGCTTGAGTCAGACTGTGCTTTTATTTTAGGTGGAAATACACGAACTTCAGTAGAATAAGATTATGTGTGAAATATCATCTTTTATTCTTTCTGTATTTTGTTTTCTATAATATTTACATTTTTTGATACGTTATGAAAGAAAAAGCATCTAATTTCGGATAAACTTCGAGTTTTTAAGGAGACGGAGCTTTTTTTCATGCATACACTATGTCTCAATATATTGGCTAATCCACTCCCTCAAAATACACTGATGGTAGTTTTCGCTCTAACACAGTTTATCATTATCAATATCCCAAGGCACGTTATTATTAATGCTATAACAGAGGAAACTAATATAAATATAATAACGCACTTCATGGAATTTACTACCGACCTTCAAAACTGCATAAACTCCTAAAATTTTCGAATCTATTCTTTAGTAACGACTTAAACAAGTGTTTACATTGTTACGCGTTGCAGACATTCATTGAAAGTTCTAGTATAAAAGTATACAATATAAAGTATAAGTGTGTGTGCTGAGAGCGGTGGCTGAGCTAAAACATACACAGGCGGAAGACAACAATCATTGGATATAAGGTGCGCTGTATGACTTTCCGTTTTATCTGCGACCATAATGACTATAACATTTACGTTTTGACTTCTCTTATTTTCTGCGGAAATATAGTCTTCAATTTCACTTTATGACTTTCTTTTTGATCTGCGACTATAAAGACTACAAAATACACTCTTTGACTTCCCGTATCTGCGGCCATATAGTCTTCATTGCACTTTATGACTTTCCTGTTTGTCTGCAGACATGATGACTACAAATTACATTTGATGGCTTTCCTTATCGTTTGTGGTCGTACACCATATCATTTAACCAGTAATTGGTGGTGGCGTGCAGCGACACTCTACAAAAGGATCGCTTGATTCAGTGTTTTTATTTTAGGTGGCAATAAATGATCTTCAGTAGAATGCTACTTAATAATATATATGTGTAAAATATCATCTTTTATTCTTCCTGTATTTTTTTTCTAAAATATTTACAACTTTGTGATACGTTATGAAAGAAAAAGCATCTAATTTCGGATAAACTTCGCCTTTTTAAGGAGACGGAGCTTTTGTGCATGCATGCAATATGTCTCAATAGAAAATGGCTAATCCACTCCCTCAAAATACACTCATTGATGGTAGTTTTCACTCTTGCGCATTTTACCATTCTCCCAAGGCCCGTTATTATTGATGCTAAACAGCGGGAAACTAATGTAAACTAATGTAAAAATAATAACGCACTTCATGGATTTGCCATTCACTACCGACCTTTAAAACCGACAATTTACGAATATATTCTTAAGTAATGACTTAAACAAGTTTTTACATTGTTCTGCGTTGCAGACATTCATTGAAAGTTCTATTATATACAATATAAAGTATATGTGTTGAGAACGGTGGATGAGCTAAAATATACACAGGTGGCAGACAACAATCACTGGATATAAATGTAATCCGACCTGGTCATTAATATGACTTGCCCATAAACACGTATTTATATAGTTTTAAATATGTTTTCAACAGCAATTCCACCCGATGTATTGGTTGCTTTATGTTCATTACAATCATGAACCAATCCTCAGGTTTCATATGTATCCATCTATCACAGACACACGCTATATTATGGTGGCTGATTACTGCCATGTCGTCTTTTCGTTATTTCGCCGCGAAAAGAAGACAGAACCAAAAGACGGCAGGACAAAAAGACAAACAAATCAACGCAAAAAGGCGACAAAATGAAAAGACGACAGAATGAAAAGACGACATTTCTTTAAAGGGAAAAAAGACTACAGAACGCCACGCAAAAATATGACACTTCAGCCGCGAAAATACGTAATTTGATATTGTCGTATTTTCGTTATTTCGTGTGGCCGTCTGTCGTCTTTTCGCTTCTAATCTGTCGTCTTTTCGTTCTGTCGTTATTTCGTCTTTTCTTTCTGTCGATTTTCGCGCTGCATTTGTCGTCTTTCCGTCCTGTCATCTTTTCAGTCAGGACAAGTTTGAATTGTTGGGGAAATGGGTCAAAAAAGACAGGATGTGTGCATACATTATGTCCAATCAATAAAAACTGAGGGTTAATATTAAAACATAATAATATAAAAAATAATATTTTGACTTTGTAATTTAGCAGTAACTTTCCGGGACTGATACTGATGATCATGTCTGGACCAGTCGAACTAATTATAATATTTGGAGTAAACTGTATATTCTTACTTTTTAAATTGGTATGTATCAATGAATTTTTTATATAAAAATGTAATAAAAAGACTTTGTATTTAATGATTTATTATCCGGAGCAACTTACAAACAGACATGATTTGGATCTTAGCGCTCATATTCTTCGATCTATTCAAACAAATGACAAACAAAATATTGACTTTTAAATTTAACACTAACTTTCCGGGACCGTTTGTATCAATGTAGGATGGTATAGCAAACATAACTAAGAATTTGTTTAAAATATATATACGGACCTGTTTAAGCGTACGTGACTGATAATTTTGCTAACATGAGTGTTCACTTGGAAGTCAATAAATGCCATACCCTAATATCTGATTTTTGTCTTAATGTTTTATTTACAATAGTTGTGTAACATATCAAGTTGATGGTAATACGTTATTAGTTTACAACTATTTCTACAACATATGAAATATAATAGCCAAGAAAGGAGGTGACACATATATACGTTCTTAAAATTTAATATGTCATTAGTTCGACTCTTTCGAGTCTCAGCCCAGTTGAAGTTTGTATGTAAGCTTTTATCTCCGAAACTACTTTACATAATGAACTGTAACTTTACACATGTGTTTGGCATCATTATACATAGTGTTTATATCGGGTAATAAACACTATTAAGTATGAACTAATTTAAGATCCTCTGTCTATATAATATACAATATACATATTGCAATTAAATCTTGACACATTCAAACAAAACTGATTAAGATACCCCGGCGAAATGGGCCTCGGTCAACCATGCTTTAACCCTGGTTAACCATTGCTAACCATGGTCTGTATACCTTGGTGTAACCATGGCTGACCATGGTTTGCCATTTTTGTTAAATGGAACTACCATGGTCGACTAAGGTGACAAACCATGGTCAACAAATGTGTCAAACCATGGTCGACCAAGCTCACACCATGGTCGACCAAGCTCAAACCATGGTCGACCAAGGTGACAAACCATGGTCAACTAAGGTGGCAAACCATGGTCGACCAAGCTCAAACCATGGTTGACCACGCTCATGCAATGGTTGACCAAGGTTATACCATGGTTAAGAAAGGTCGACCAGGTTTATAAAACATGTTCGACCAGGGTATACCAAGCAAAATATACAAGGCTTTCTGACAATGTTGACCATGGTCAACCAAGGTGATCAGGCACGCGGTTATTAGTTACCCAACTCAAAATTGTATACAGTCAAAAAAACAACTCATCTAATACAACACATCTAATACAACACGATACATAGCACTAATAGTGCACCATCTACTTCTTGCAGTACCTTTGCACAGAAGCAATTTTAGTGGTCAAGTCCGTTTTTTTAAGTGATGTCCCAGTGAAAATGTACACTGAAATTTCAGCGAAATAACAGTGACACCCTTGAGTGACCATGGTCAAGCAAGGTCCTACACTCTTTGTCCATGGTCATGTCATTAAACCATGGTTGACCATGGTCTTTAGCATTTCAATGTTATCAAAAGCGAGGTTGACCTTCTCCAACCATGGTTGAACCATGGTTGGCAGAGCTTGACCACGGTTGACATGGTTGACTAGGGTCAACAGGGGTAAACCCAAACATATAATTATCACTTCAATATTCTTTATATAAGGTGTGAATTACATGTGTATTGCCTTACCCAAGACTAGAGATCAATATAATTATGACCATTCTGCGTTTATATAAACGATTTTAAAGAGCTAGTAACGCTTCGTTTATTATTTATTGGACATACGTATGCACACTTCCTGTCGGTTTTGACCCGATTCCCCGTCAGTTTAAAATCGTCACGACTTCTAGCAGTCACCATGAAATGGCCACAATGACCGAAACGCGCATGTCAACCGGAAGGCGAAAAGACGACAGAACGAAAAGACGAAATAACGACAGAACGAAAAGAATACAGATTAAAGAGCGAATATACGACAGAAGGCCACCAGAAATAACGAAAAGACCACAAAATAAAATGGAGTCTTTTCGCGGCTGAAGTGTCGTCTTTCCGTCTTTTCGCGCGGCGTTCTGTCGTCTTTTCGCCCTTGAAATGTCGTCTTTTCGTTCTGTCGTTCTTTTGTCTTTGTTTTTGTTGTCTTTTCGCGTTGCATTTGTCGTCCTTTTGTCCTGTCGTCTTTTTGTTCTGTCGTCTTTCACGTCGAAATAACTAAAAGCCGAAAATACGACAAATGGCAGAAATCAGCCACCATACAATATCATGTTATAAGATTACAGAAATAATCTCATTCATTGTGTTGCTAGTTTCCTATAATGCATAGATAGTACACTGTGTTTATCTCATTTGGCTGTCAGACCGTTGAAAATTAGCCCATTGAACACATGCAAAATGGGCTATAATTGGAGATCAGTCACAAGTTCCACAACATTCGTTCGCTTAAATACACTTTAATTTCTGTGAATTAAACGCATTTGGCTCATAAACGCTCCCATATCTGGATAAAACACCAATTCAGTTTTTCAACATTTCGCGTCATTCATTCACACTATGCGTATGTTGAAATAAACATCTGTCAAAACCACATCCCTACCTACCCTCTGTGCTCATACTCTCCAAAGAAATAGTCCTGACAAACACAGTAAAATACTTACTATTCATTACAACATACATAATACTTTATCATCAGTTAGATTTAACAATGAAATAAAACTAATCTTGGGAAAATACATGCAAACTAGATACTTTGGATTTTTTCATGGAACTATTTTAGCACCTTACGAC